>JAJHUR010075149.1:0-30141 GCA_027495735.1 Lutjanus campechanus | reverse complement strand
AAAAGAAAAAATAGAGAGAGAGAGAGAGAGAGAGAGAGAGAGAGAGAGAGAGAGAGAGAGAGAGAGAAGAGAGAGAGAGAGAGAGAGAGAGAGAGAGAGAGAGAGACTATATTTGGAAGCAGACGTAGTGAGGTGCGGCTTCCCTAACCGGCGGAAACCGGCTTGAGGAACAACACTGACTTGTGGCTGATCGGTCCAGCATCACCACAAGAATCACAACAGAGAGTCAAACTGAGGCTGCTGGTGGCTACAAACAAACTTACAGAGCTGCTGTAAAACTGTCCCTCTTCAGCAGTGATGTAGTGAGGAAATTAAAAGGCAATCAAGAGCACTACTAACAAATACATTGTAATAAAGCAGTCCATTTATGTTACTTCCCTAAAAGACCCTCTAGATCTGGCATCTGTCTTTGCATATCATCACCAACCATTGTTTAAACAGGGAAACTGACCGAGCACTTTGCTTCTTTTACAGCAATGCCCTGAGTTCACATTCATGTGGGCTAAAAGGTTATGCAACGTATGATGATAAAAACATTAATATAAACAATAAAATGATAAAAAGGTCACAATTACACAAATAAGAGATAAAAAGCTTTACTTTGTATGTAATTAGACAAAAACTAGAAATATTATGTTCTTTATTAGACAGTATTATACCCTTCATTGGAGGGTTATTAACACATTTGACTTTATCTTGCAATTAAGTTCTGATGTAATGTGTCCAAAATTACCACCTAAAAAGTCTAATAATGGTCTAGGAAATAATATAATTTAGTTTACAGTCTAGTTCTGTTGTAATGTGTCCCTAATTACCCTCTAATAAAGTCAAAAGTGCAACCAGAATCAGCAAAATAAAAGAGATACCCAGCAGACATGTCTGGCAAGAATGGTTTAGAGGAATAAAAAACTGTAAAATGACAAAAAGTGGTAATAATAAATAAATATCAAGCAGGACTCCCAAAAGGGATATACAGCAACAATAAAACAATAAAATGTAGAGGAAGTAAATTAAAAACAATAAACAGCAACCGTGTCAACAATCTGCCACTGCCAGCAACCCAGGCACTCAAATGAGAGCTCCTCCATTATCAGCTGCAGAAGGCTCTACTTTCTTTCAAACTTTGAGGGTTACCCTCCACTGCATCATCTTCTCATCTGACGCTGTCTTGAATGTATGTGAAGATGCTCGTCACACCACACCCAGTGGATGTGAACGACAGACATGTTTCCCATTCGCTGTTTGCACGTGTCTCTGGCCAATCCCACAATTACATATGATGGGCAGGCAGGATAAACCTATCAATATGAAAGTGAAAGCCTGTCGGCGCCTTGTAGTTAGGTTGCAGACCGATCGAACAGAGGGTTTGAATCGTGGTAACCGGTTTGCGGTCATTAGCCAAGTCTTAGTCATAAATAGACAATTCCGTAGTGCTCTCAAACAAAGAATATTAATGCTATTTTAATTTCACAACATTATTATGGAAATCTGTAATGTTTCAATGGTTAATCTCTAAAAAAGAATAGGTAAAATGTCGATTCCTGCCACATAAATTCATTTTCAGCATCTCTGCTTACACAACACCTGTCCTTAGACGCATTTCTGCGTCCATTCGTTGAACGGCGGGGCTGAAATCGAGGTGATGTGATGAACTGGAGAATCTTAATGCGTTATCTCACCATCCCTTGTTTCTGAGGAGGAGGCAGGGCAGGGAGGGGAGAGGAGAGGGGTTGGATTGGGAGGGGAGCTGGGGGGGAAAAGGCGGAACAAACCGGTGTGCTCGGATACATGCTGTAGCTGCTCGCCCGCACTGCAGATTAACTCTTACCGTGCCGGGAGATGCAGCGAGACATGGTGAGTGGATTTTTTTTGTTATTTTTGTTTCCCCCCAGTGCATGCACATGGTTCGGGACTGTTGTGTTTTCCAGTGTGGACAGGTAGGCAGCTGATGCAGGTATTGAGCATCATAGAGACTCTCCTCACTCACATACACACACACACAGACAGAGAGCGGCACACACACACTCACATCGCTACAGTTGATGTTTAGCCGCTCGTCTCTCAGGCTCGCTGTTCGGGAGCTATCCGCTGCTTCAAGGTGCTGAAACGGCTCGTCATCTGCAGGCAGCTGCAGCTCACTGCAATGCAATGTCTCTGGTGGAAGTGGGGTTTGTGTCCCGGACTCACAGACCTGTTAGGAGAGGCATCCTAGCTCAATGTAAGCTAACTAGGACATAATGATCTCCTCACCCTGATGAAATGTTCCTGCAGTGTTCCCATAGGGACTTAATGATGAGTCAAAAGTGAGAAAACAGTGCTTTTTTATTTCAGCATCAGTATAAAATTGTATTGCTTTACATGCTTCTAAAATGTACGATTCGTCTGCTCTAGTTATCTGGTCAGATGTCTGAGAACAAGTGTCAGATCTATAAAAGTTCTTCCCTCTTCAGCCATCATCTAATTCATAATGAATGGATGGCTGGGGATCCTCTCCTTCAGCACTTTTGGAGCTTAGCTCTGTCTCTTTGTAGCCGGCTGCACTGGTCACAGCCAAGCGGGATGCTGTAGTAGCCAAAGAATGTGGGATTTCCCTCTCTAAACACTGGTAGCATCGCCCAACTGAAGGGCATTATCTGTTGGACTGGAGCAGTGCCAGAGGCTCACAGACAGCAGTGCAGGCTCTAAAAATGTGACGCTGGCCCTTTAAATTTAAATTATGCAAAGTTTATTTCCCCTCTTACTTGAGACAGTGTTTGAAGATGTGGATAAAGTTGCCCTGATTGTCACCGGGCAAAATCTGTACTGTATGTTACTGTGTTATCCAACAAGGGACATCTCGTTCTCTTCCATTAACATATATGCAGCCTTGAATAATGTTCTCTGATAATATTTCTAAGAAATCCTCTTCTTCTGATCTTCTCCACCATGCGGGTGAGAGTGAGAAAGCTGACCACAGTACACTAATTGTCCACCGCAGTCTCAAGGATCCACTCCCTAAGATATTAAGTATACTTTCCTGGCCTTGGACCAGAAGACTCGGCTTTTAAGGGCTTCACAGATGAGCTGTGTGTTTGCATAATGAGAGGGAAGTGAGAGGAGGCAGGAGGAGAGAGGTTGAGGGAGAGGGTGAGGATTGTTGATGGGAAGGGGTGATGTATTCACACTCCTCTCGAAGGACGTTCACATAACCTTCAAATGAAATGAACATGCAGCAGGTGCCAATTCAAACCTCCACAATTACTGTACATGCAGATGTATACATGCACTCTCACTGACATACTCCAGCACTCACACACACGCACGCACGCACACTCAGACGCACCTGACAAGACATCCCGCTGACAAGTGTCTGGGTTCACCTGACATCCCATTGTGAACATGCTGTTCCACGGAGATAATGACCACCAGGAGTCCAGAGACGAGAGCAGAGTCAGTGTTCATAAAGATAAGGTTGTTAATTTCTGAAGACAAAGAGAGCGGTTGTCAAAATCACTTAATAAATTCTGCTTTTAATCAACTTTATTTTAGCATACTCCCCAGAGAATACATGTGCCCTTTAGTGTCCTTGCTCGATCAAAGGCAAACGTCCCCCTTAGAGGTAACCACATTCACACACTCCACTGGTCACAGAGCGGGCATTAGTCGTCCTCAGACACATGACTGCATTATAGAGGACGATGGATGGGAACAGAGAGTTTTCCTGAGGAAGGTGTGAGACAATACAAATTCACACTACAGCTCGTTTGAAAGATGGTTGCACTAACCTTTCTGCCAGGAAGGGCTTCATAACACAGGGTCAATTTAAACTCAAACCATGACTAACCTTTTCCTAAACCTAAGCAAGTTGGTGCCTAAACCTTACCAAGTATGTTTGTTGCAAAAACCTACCCAAGTAGTTCTGGTGTCTCCACCTAACCAAGTAGTTTTGTTACTTAAATCTAACTAAGTACACAAACTACTATCTAAGTACATTTGTTGCCTAAACCTACCCATGTTTTTTGTTGCCAAAATGTAACCACATCGTTTTGGTGCCTAAACCCAACCAAATACATTTGTTGTCTTGACTTATATTTTTGGTGACTAAACCTTACCAAGTTATTTTGGTGCAAACTGCGACAAACAACAACAACAAAACTAAGTCTAAAAATAATAAGTCAACAGTAAGCATCACATCGGAGTCTCCTGGGTTGAAAGCTAACCCAAGAGTTATGATTTAAGCCCTATGCTTAACCCATTCATCCACTATAGCCTGCTCCTGATGTGGACGTTGTCGTCCCTTATACTATGTCACTTGACTTCTGTAAGCCTTCCTGCCACGAAGCCATTTCTGATGAGCTTTCTGGGCATTCTGACAGAAATATTTCTTTCAGAAAGGGGTTCTCTGACAGAAATGCCTGAAGCCTACGTTCTTCCATGTGCATTAGCTATCATATATATGTTCCAAGAAATGATACGTTATACCTCACTGTACTAAATGCACTTACTGTACCACTCTAACTGGTCATCTGCCTTTCAGGAAAGGACTGGTCAGATCTTCTCCTGACCGAAGCTCACGTGATATCTCCTCAGCCAGCAGTCACCCTCCCCAGGGATCGCAAGGACGCCTCCTAAACTCAGCTCATTCTTCAACCTGCCACACGGAGTGTGTGGACTGAGGCCAGGCATTTAGAGATGGGCCATAACATAGGGATGCGCACACAGGAGCCAGAGCGAGTGGTGTACCTCTGAACATTATGTCTGTTCCTATAAAAGAGAAGAGCTGTGGGAAACTGTAGGAAACTCAAAGCTCTGAAGACCACACAGTATGACCCGCTTCTTTCCCATGTATGGTGACAGGGGCTGAAGTTGGCCACACATTTCTGCATGTGTGTGTGTTGAGGAGTACCTAACCACAGTGGGGAGTGTCTGGTCCCCCCGTCAGCCCAGAGGGAGGTTGTAGTGTGTGCACCCTTTGTGTTCCGGATGCAGAACATCCTCGATCAAAACTTAGACATGGCCACAGCTCTACTCGCCGGCGAGAAGCTGAAGGAGCTGATCCTGCCGGGCTCCTCTCAGGATGAGAAGGGTGGGGCACTGGCCAGCCTCATGGTGCAGCTCAAACTGGAGCTGCCCTTTGATCGTGTTGTTACTATAGGGACGGTCATCATCCCCATCCTGCTGGTCACCCTTGTCTTTACAAGAAACTTTGCAGGTGAGACTTCTGCCACTAGAGGGGGTTCATTGGCAAAATAAACTGCCAAATCTCAACAGCAGCACTTAACCCTCATGTCACTTTTGACCAGGTTCAGTTTGTGACAGGCTCTAAAAGGTGCACTTTGTTTCTCTTAAAGCAACAAAAAGTCACATATACACCCCACAACAATGTGATAAAGGTCAAGGGAGTTGATCTAAATGAGTTACAGCCAGTATATTTGAGTTAGGCATGCAGTGCTTTCAAGTCTTCTGTGAGATTAAGCAAAGCAGCAAACGAAACCCTGACAAGTGCATAGGAGGAGTACACAGAAGGGCAGAGAAAGTGTTAGAACGGCTAAAAAGATTCTGAGGCGATGGATTACAGGGCGAAGGAAGAGGAAGGTGTTGGTTAGAAGGAAAAGAGTGGAAGCGATGGATGAGAGAGATGTTAGTTCATTGCTGAGTCAGAATCTCTGCATAGCGGCATTAACCATCTGGGACTGAGCGTTTAACTTTAGCAGCAGAAATATGTGGGTGTTTAGGCAAGTTCTTCAGTATTCCCCCACTGAGGTGTTTCATAATGATATTTAGAGCATTGCCATCCAATTTTTACATGACTCAGCACATCCTGCCCTCTGTGACCGTAACAAAGTACTGTCATTGCACATATTGTCTTGATTACCAGTTACATCAAAGAACATGCTGACTTTAAAAGATGTTTTCAAGCAGTTTTTAATAAACATGACTTGGAAGTTTATTTAAAGGATTGGCAGAATATAGTATAAATAGAATGTACAGTAATATTCATGTTTTACATTAGGTATACAATCCCCTGGACATAAGAATCATCATGTTTTTGTTACCTTGGAATGTCCAATATTTTATCTACAGAGGACACAGGTCCTCTTCCATGGAGGGCATCATGCTGCGCCACCATGTTTATACAGTAGCCTAGAACAGCCAAACAGAACACTTGCTCAAGGTTTTCCTACATGCTAGGAAGAGGAGGGTGAGTTGAGGTGTTTGCGGTCTGCTAGATGCCCTCAATCCTACATGCTGGTCCTTTAAAGGGCGGTGAGATGCAGATTGCAAACACATCATCTCACTTTCCCTTTTCCACGTGGAGAACCAACGATGGCCGTGAAAACAAACACCCTGTGAACACCCGTATCTAGAGCCAGTGTTTGGTTTCATGTGTCAGTGATTCGTTCTGAATCATTCGTTCCGAGTGTAGAAACATGGTGGACTCCGTGGATGAGGACCCACCCTGTCCGTAGACATAAATGACGCTTACGCCTTATGGCGGGTAACAAAACACAACAATTCTAATTTTCATGTAATTACACTTTAATCTAATGAAAACATACTTGTGAATAATACATTCCATTTCTGCCATATTCTGTCAGCCAATCCCTGTATATCTTACACAGTGGACCTTTATTTAGAAATCATTTGTAATACCAGATGTCATTGCACTTAGTTCCAAAGATTAAAACTGGACTGCAACCCAGAACCACTTACGTTTCTACTTAATGGACACAGAACTGATAGAGAACAACTTTGACAGGAAGGAGTGTTCTCGCTTCCTCTATCTGAGCCAGAGAGACATTTCAAAAACCCTGTGAGTATTATCAGAGACACACAGCGCTGTGTGCTGAACAGATGAGTGATTCTAAAAGATTCTCAGATATACAGTACAAGTAAGAATGAAGCAGAGGACAGATTGATGCAAGATATTTCCTAAAGTTGCATTCACTGCAATAAATATGAGAGGACATCAAATCTCCAGTTTAACCATATTTTTTAAGCACTGTTAGAGGAAGTGAAATGAAGGTGAGCATTAAAGCTGTTACCTAGACTGTTTGTTTTAAACTTCTGTTGCACTATGCAGAGCTACTGAATGGTTAATTCTGACTCAGTGCTCAGTGCAGTTGAGCGCATGTGTATATTTTTACAGTACAATGGATGATTACAACAGATACGTTTACTTTTTCCACTTTCAAATAAATGGTTTAGATACAATTGTTAAACTGGGGATCTTTTCTAAGCCTGTCTGTTTGTCTGACCCCGCTCATGTTTAATTGTGTCATACAGAGTGTTCACATTGCCAGATTTTGCCAATAAAATTTGAGGACAAAAGGCTGTAGCTGATAGGAGTGATGAATGAAAGTATGAAAGTAGGACCCAGGATGTGCAGCATTCTTCTGTCAGCGAATATAATTTTATATAATTATAGATAATATAATAATATATTATAATAATGTAATTAATATTCATCCAACTTGTTGAAGTAATGTTTGGCTGCTTCTTTCTTTCTTTCCTTTCCACAGAGGAGTCCATATACTGTTACACACCACACAACTTCACCAGAGACCAGGCACTGTATGCAAGAGGCTACTGCTGGACAGAGCTGCGGGATGCTGTACCTGGTGTTGAGTCTCACCTTTGGCCTTCGCTATTTGAACACAAGTTCCTGCCCTATGCTCTGCTGGCCTTTGCTGGAATCATGTACATCCCCGCTTTGGGCTGGGAGTTCCTCGCCTCTACACGGCTCACTTCAGAGCTCAATTTCCTGCTTCAAGAGATTGATAACTGCTATCATCGAGCCGCTGAGGGCCGAGCCCCAAAGATCGAGAAGCAGATCCAGTCCAAAGGACCTGGCATAACGGAGCGGGAGAGGAGGGAGATCATAGAGAACGCAGAGAAGGAGAAAAGCCCCGAGCAGAACCTGTTTGAGAAATATTTGGAGAGACGAGGCCAAAGTAACTTTCTGGCTAAGCTTTACCTGGCACGCCACCTGGCTATTATCTGCCTCAGCTCCATCCCCATTTCCTACCTGAGCGCCTACTATGCCCGCCAGAGGCAGAATGAGTTCACGTGTGCGCTGGGTGAGCCCCCGGACATCAGCAGCTATGCAGAGCTGAAGCTCAAGGTCAACTGTAAGCTGCCGGCTGTGCAGCTGCAGCGCATCATGGCAGCAGTGGATATCGCTCTGCTCTGCACCATGAACCTCATCATCCTGGTTAATCTGCTGCACTTGTTTGTGGTGCGCAAGTCCAACTTTGTATTTGACAAACTGCATAAAGTTGGTATTAAAACACGGAGGCGCTGGCAGAAGTCTCAGTTCTGTGATATCAACATCTTGGCCATGTTCTGCAACGAGAACAGGGACCACATCAAGTCACTCAACAGGTTGGACTTCATCACCAATGAGAGTGACCTCATGTATGACAATGTGGTCAGGCAGCTACTGGCTGCGCTTGCACAGTCCAACCATGACGCTACACCCACTGTGAGGGACTCTGGGATACAAACAATTGACCCCAATATGGATCTTGGAGTGGGAGAGATGGGCGGGGAGCCACTGGTCATCAAACGACCCCGCAAGAAGATTAAATGGATCCCAAGTTCAAATCCTCTTCCTCAGCCATTCAAGGTAAGGCAGCTGCCTGAGAACAATTGCAATTCATCACACTTCATTCAGCAGCAATGACAGCAGAAGGAAACCTCCTGTCCTCTGGAGCAGTGGTTCTCAACCTTTTCCAGTTGCAACCCCCCAAAAAGATCAGGTTGGTGTTTGCAGCCCCCACAAAAAAATCCTTACTGCAAAAAGTCAACAGGGGAGCTCGGGCACTACTGCAAATGATGGTGCCTGAAGTTTCTCAATTGAAGGTGGACTTTCAGGTGGCCCATCTTGAGATCCAATCTCCTCCTGTTGGCCCGAGTCTTGAGCTGGAATACTTTTTCTAAGAAGACTTAGACTTAGACTTAGACTTAGACTAAAAAGACATCTGTCCAAACATTCGCAAAAACACTAACCAAAATTTATTTGAAGGTACATTAAATTGCTGGTTCAGGTGATGTAATATAAAAACTCTTCCCCAGTCTGAAATATGCCCCTCATTTCCCAACATGCTTGCTGGACTGAATAGTGTGAAAAACTTGCTATTTAATGTTCCAAAATGCAAAGGTTACTTTTTGTTAGTGTTAGTGTGTCTGCTTCCTGGCCACAATATTGTATTCTCTACAACCTGGAGGTTATCTCACAACCCCTTGGGGGTACCAATCCCCAAGATGAGAACCACAGCTCTGGATACAGAATAATACTTAGCACAAGATCTTGTTCACTGAAGCACAGCAGTTCATATCAACATGGGCTGTGTCTGTTCAAAATGTCTCCAACTGAGTCATATCAGCCCTTTATAAGAGGCTCTTTATGTTAAGAGGCACAGGAAATGGTCCTCATTTAGGACTTCCAAAATATGGCATACTTCAATGCTGTTGTAATCATTGTCCCTGCCTACCTTAACTGCAGTTTAAGCTTTGATTTAATCACCTGTATTCTGTCCTTTGTAAAGGAACCCCTCACATTGACACGTCTGGAAAATAACACCAAGCCTGAAAAACCAAAACCGGTTAGACGAAAGACTGTGGCGGACAGCTTCATCGCACCACTTGTGGATAGCAAGGGCACACAACATCCTGCAACAAAAGGTCTGTGGTACAATGAATAGTAAGTCTGTGGCATTTTCATTTAAAGCTGTGCTAATAAATATTATGAATCGAATGACTGTAAATGCCAATTTCTTCACTCAACTTAAAAGTTTATTGTAAACAGCCTGCACTCAAAACTTTTAATTTGCACAGTAAATAATTCTGAGCTAACTGAAAAATGCAAGTTAATTGGACTGAGGCTGAATCTTTAGTCTATTGAGTTTTGTAAAACTAATTGAGTTAAGTTAACTAAACTCACGAAAACACATTCAATCAGTAAGTTTTAGATATTAAGCTGAACCAACAACTTCAGTCACACCGACGAACATTACAAATTTGATTTCCTTTTAAATGTTCTCAGTTCAGGATCAAATACCTATAAAGAGATTGCTTTTAGTGATGAACCCAAACTTTTTAGCATCTTTGAGCTAATTGTTGTGTCTCACTTTCACAACTGTTTTCAGGGAAAATGCTCTGATTAACCTGCTTAACACTACTTGACCACTTTGAAACAAGCTGGCGAACATAGTGGAACATTTAGCTGCTAAAGAGCCAAATATTTTTCTCAGGAGTTGATGGAGAGCAAAACAGAGATAAAACAAGAGTGATTATTACAGCAGGTGGACAGAGATACAACCCCAAAAGAATGCTAATGTTGCTGTGTGTCTGCTTAATAAGTAACCGCTAACATGTTCACTATATCAATATTTTACAGGGATAATTTATAAATGCTGTGTACAGCTTGTTTCATGAGTCCAGACAACCATTTAAGGCAGGTTTGAGCATATTTTGGATCAATGACCTGTCTTTTTGTTGCAATGTTCCACCTCCGTTTAATTCAGACTTTTCGTTTCCATCCGCAGATCTAAGTGGGATGGAGAAAAAGCACGCTCGCAACTTCTCTCTGGACGTCCACCCATACATGCTGACCATTCGTAAGCCCAAGGTGGAGGCCACAACCACAGAACCTCTACCCTCAGAGCACAACATGGACACAGTCTACCTTGAAGGCACGCACACTATTGTTCATGTGTCTGGTGCAATTACAGGTAAGCTTGATGTGTCCTTTGCTCTTGCTCTGTCTGGTTCATTTGGGTCAAATATTCAAGAAAACTCCCAGTATTAGCTAACAAGTAAATGCAGCACCCCATCCAAACAAACTGTACCTTGCATATGCCTTAAACCACATTTGTCCATGTTGTTATATCTGGTAAAGTACACTTGTTTTATAAGTATTATTGATGCTGTCTTCCATGGTGGCTAATCAATCTTAGTATGCAAAAGGTGAGCACATTCCAACTGAAATGAATAATTTCACTCTGCTTTGGGAATGAAAACCAATAAAACAGAGTGTTAGCTTCCAGTTACAGCTGAATGTCAGCTCCAGCTTGTTAGGCTACACCATGACAGTCTCCCTGTGCAATTATCGCTGACCTTTAAAAGAGTATGTTGTTTTCAGAAGGGGACACAGTGCCTGTACTAACTTTTCCTTCTTGTCTCTTCAGAAACTAAGGTATGCTCTCCAGAATCGACCAACACTGCCTTTTCTACGATGACCCTGCCCACCACTACTTACGTTAATGGCGTGAGCCCCAACCCTCCATCCAGCGAGGACGCCCTCAGTCCCAAGTCCTCTCCTCCTCGGAGGGAGCCTCTCGCCCAGACGGAAAACCCAGAGTGTCAGCCGCCACCCCTGACCAGAGCCCCAACGCACCAGCTGTTGAGCATACATCACACTCTCTTTGAGGAGGACGAGGATGACGAAAACCGTAGAGACAGGCTGGCAGAGAGACCTGGGGAGCTCATTGCCGCCGGGGAATGTTAAAGAAGGAGAAGAAGAGAATTTCTCTCCCTGACACTACACTCACATGACCACCACGTCGATCACCTCCTATCAACAGCCACCTCTACTCTTTAAATAAACTCACACACTCCCGTGATGGGTGGATTGGGCCACAGTTTAAGAAAATGGCTATAGAAGTCAGAAAAACAAAAGGACTTGTAGCTGGGAAAATGATCAGAGAGGATAAGACAAACGTTTGTTTATTTGCTCATGTTGACCAGAGTATTATGTTGGAAATGATGTCACATTCATGTCTCAGGATGACTGTGTATGGCTGAACACCCTCCAATGAAACCAGCAGTGATATAATTCAACAGGGTGCTACAGTGCAGGGTCAAACAGCTATATTGAAAGAGGCCTAATGAAAGGATGAGCAGCAATGAGAGACGAGTGAGCTTTCTAAAAAAAAAAAAAAAAAAGACACACACCTTAGAGATGCATCTTTGCCAAGAGGACTGTTTTATGGCTTCAAACAAAATGTATTTTAAACACACATGATAACGCTTAGTCCCTTTATCCCAATAGCCAAGTAGAAAGGTAGCTCACGCAATACAGTTGTTGAGATCTGCACAATTAATATGCAAAAGATCACAATATATTTGTGGCAATAATGTATGCGCTTACGGCACCATATTTCACACAGAACGCTATACATGTATAGACACTGTATATGACTCAGTGTTCGTGGGGTGTTTAAAATATGACACACGTTTCATGGCTTTATCATTGCCGCTTCACCACTAATTAGGAATGTGTTTCAGATTTTGATTATATTTGCACGTCATTAATTATAGGTAAATTGGCACATTAGGCCTATATAAAGGACAAAAGAACACTTTGCACATCTACTCGATGAGACAGGTGCATATGAGAGGGACGAGTGGACCAAAAAGTTGAAAAAGAGCTCCCGCGCACTGTCTAACTTGCATTATAACATTTATTTGCGATGTTTTGGTAGTAGACCTTCATCAAGCAGTGTGTGACAATGAGAAGCTGTCTTACGTGGGGGGTGGTTGTTAGTCTGCAATCAATGACATTCCACATGTGCAGTAAAAACACATCAATAATAATTAGCTATTAAACATACTACAATGTCTGAAACAGAGCTAGAAGAATAAAACAATCATATATGTATTCTTAGTGACATTAAATGGGCAAATACAGCACCAATTCCAAAAAGGTCGGGGTGTTGTATAAAATGTAAATAAAAACATGCAATGATTTCCCAGAACTTTTCAACCTTTAATCAACTGAATGCAGAGCAAAGACAAGATATTTAATATTCAACCTGATTAAGTTTGTTGTTTATTTTTTTTGTAAATATACACTCATTCTGAATTTGATGCCTGCAACATGTTGGGAACTGAGGACACTGATTGTTGAAGATTCGAAAGTGAATCGAATACTTGTTTGATGTTCAGCTTCAAGTGCTCTTCAGTATGTTGTTGTATTTGGCTTTTCACACTGCACCACACATTTTCAATGGGAGAAAGGTCTGGAATGCAGGCAGGCCAGTCTAGTACCTGAATTCTTTTACTGCAAAGCCACACTGTTGTAATACATGCAAAATGTGTTTTGACATCGTCCTGCTGAAATAACCTCGAATGTCCCTGAAAAAGATGTTGTCAGGATATGTTGGTCCATATATGATGTATATGATATATGTTGCTCCAAAACCTGTATGTGCCTGTCAGCATTGATGGGGCCTTCACAAATGTGACAGTAACCATGTCATGGGCACTGACACACACACACCCGTGTTCTGAAACTGTTGGACTATCTGCCCACGCAGTTTTCCACAAAGTGGTGAACCTCACCACATCCATGCTTGTGAACAACTGAGCCCTCTGAAGATGTCCCTTTATTACCCAGTCATGATACTGTCCCCTGTTACCAACTAACATGTCTACCTATGAAATGGTCCAAACAGGTGTTTTTTGAGCATTTCACAACTTTCCCAGTTTATGGTCACCACTGCCCCAGCTTCTTTAAAGGTATCAAATTCAGAATGAGTGTATATTTACAAAAAAACATAACTGTCAGTTTGAACATTAAATACCTTGTTTTCATACTATACTCAATTGAATATAAGTCAAAGTCTTTTACGTATGTTTTACACAGCATCCCAACTTGTTTGGAATTGGGGGTTGTATTTAGAGGTTTAACTGCATTATCAGATTAAAAAAAATACACATTCCCAAAAAGTTCAGGTTGCATTTGTAAATCAATCTGTAGAGAAATAAACCTGTACATAGTAAGTGAAGGAGAGCATCAACCAAAAATAAATAGAACCCTATATAGCCAATAGAACGAGGCAAAGCATGCATCATTTTAAATATGTTAAAATACCAATAATCAAATGTACCTCTACCCTATCCAGACTGGATACATTAAGCAGGTACGTTTCATTTTTCTGGCTCTGTTTTGGAGATTATAGTGCAATCAGTGACAAATTTTTGATCATGGTTTGGTTTTTTTTTTTTTAGGGAGATGCTATGCACCCTGGTTGGAATAGCAAATGTGGTTATTTACAATCACATGGCAGAGACAAACCATGATCTTTCTCTAAACCTAACTTAAACAAACACCTGACTTAAACAAGTAGTTTTGTTTCCTAAACCTAACCAATCTCTGAGAAAAAAAATTTAATCTGTAAATAACAGGTACAAATAATAATTGTTGCTTCTTATAGCTAAAATAAGGGGGTTGGGTGTGAATAGCCAAATAGCTGCCATGTACCTATTCGTATCCAGGTATGATTTGACACTCCACTTCACTGCACGTGAGGAATGTTATTGGTGGAAGACCAACAACCGCTCCTATTTAAGATGGCTCAAATACCAAAACATTACAAATAAGTTGCAATCAAGTGTGTTGGAGTTTTTTTTGCAATAATATATAAAGGGACGGCAAAAAGAACAGACTCTGTGAGGTGACGTGTAACTACAATATTGCTCTGATTTGTCAAATAGGTACCAGATATCTGTGAGATCTAGTAAAAAAAATAAGGCAGTGATGTGGGTGTTTTCTCCCTGAAGACTTTGTTAGCAGCTCCAGTATGATGAACGGAGTTGGACTCACTGGTAACGTATGTGACTTTCGTGTTCTGCCGGCTTCTTGTGGGAGTGCTGTGACGTGAAGTGAATGCAGTGATGAGTAGATGTTGAATCGTTCCTCTCTGGAGGGTTTATTACACGGCGATGACTAAGCTTTGGTTTGTCATCTGCTGTCTCCGAAACAATCTAAATTTCTTTCAGTAGTTCTGCCCTGTCTCATGTTGTGCTAACATCAGCCATGAAAGAATGAGTAGTTAGAATAGTTGGTCTGTTATTTGTAGTAAAAACAAGCATATAAGGTATTGTTAGCACTTTTCACAGGGAATGGGTGAGTGGAAAAGGGGGATGGGTGCCTATACCACAAACTCCATATACATCTCTTGCAGCTGCATACATGATTACAGGAACTTCAATAAAGGAACTGTCTGCACAATATGACATCTACTGTAGAAGACATTAGTGCTGTTTCCAGGGGGTTACCTACAGTGTGGGTAGACCTATGCATACTCATCTTTTCTTCTGGGGCATTCAGTAAACACACACTTCAAGACTTCCAGTTAACTTTTGTCGTGGCACAGGTTGGCTCAAAATCCCCATGTTAGACTACACAAGCACACTAAATGCATCCAAAAGCACTTTACGACTTGTAGCACGAGTGTGTGTGAGAGCATGTTATGTGTTGTAACACAGCTCTGCTTCTAACTGATTGTCTGTGTAGATTTTCACACTGAGACAGTCTCGCGGAGGTAAATCTCTCACAGTGTAGTGAAAAGGTGGAGAAAAGACGACTTTGGTTGTACTGTGTGAAATGTTATAATGACGACAAATTAAAAACATTTTCATTATAAAATTAAATGTGCGCGTCCCAGCCAAAGTTATTATAGTTTTCTATTTTCATTGTTTTTTTTATTTAGTTTTTTATTGTTATTTTCAACTCAGTTTACTTTCAGTTTCCAGAGCAGATGTCAGTTTTGATTTTGTTGTTTAAAAATGTTAACTTCTAGTTTAGTTTTTATCAGTTTTAGTATGTGTTTTTATCATAATAAGGGGGATATTTGTCATGGGAAAAAGTTATTTTATGTTACAACACAAACACAAAACTTATGAAGGCAGTTGACTGACAGACATTGCAGTCTCAATTAACAACATACACACAAAGTCTCCTCATACTTGGTGTGTTGACAAATTTGACCAAATTCACAAAGACATTTCATGTATATTTTTATTTTCATTTAGTTAGTTTTTACATTTTCCTTTATAAGTCACAGGCTACTTGAAATGCAGTGGTCATCTTTTGATATTGAAACATATATGCCTTAATTGATAATACAATTGATCACTAATAAGGAAGACTTTAATATTAAATTTAATGTAAGAAGTCAGAGTGTTACAATTTCATTACCTCCTTGGTAACAATGGTTAGGGGGCAATTGTACCATTGAAATAATAGGTCATATTAACCTATTTCAACACATTACTGCTGTAGTATTTAATAATGTTACTTAAGATTTTCTTTTTATATGGTTCAAAATGTTTCAGATGTCAAGCATCACATCCATTTAAAGCAAAAGTATTTGTTCTATATTTTTGCAAAGGACTAGGCAACTTTTCTGGTAACTATATTTTAAATATTTGAATTGAGTTACAATTAATTTTACACCTCTAATTTGGTGAAATATGTTCATTTTCTAGCAGAAAAGTATGTCAGCACAGACAACCAAGGCGCTTACATTGAGCCATGTGGCTTGGGGGCAATTATAATACTGTGTTTGAATTGCCCACAGATCTTGCAGCCATGATAAATCCTGTATGCTAGCTAGCAACATCTATATTAGCTTAGTTCAAAAGTTCAAATTAATGGTCATCTAAACTTTAGAAGAAAAACACTGTACATCCAAAAAATAATTTTCATACCTAAATTTTTTTTTGTTTTTTTTTGTTTTTATGTTACCTTATGCTGAGGTGAAATAATCCTGCACCTGTTTCACAAGCAGAGAGAGCATCTTACTAAACAATCCTAACAATCAATGACTACATGTACCAGAATGCATTGCGGCTGTCAGTTTCAGCAGAGCACTGTACTGCTGTACTGGCGAAGAGCACTCTGACATACGGGCTGGCTTGCTTGGTGAGTTGTTCATATTTGTTGTTAGACAACTATCGTGAATACTAGCAGATGTGTTGTACTTGATAATGGCAGCATTTGTTGTAAAATTCATCAGTTTCTAAGTGTTTCATTTGACAAAATTCTCACCGGACTTGCTAGCCTACATTAGCTTGAGTTAGCTTTTAACATCATCCGGTAGCTAACGTAGCCAAACCGATGAGCCCATACTTGGTAATCGCTCAATGTTAAGCAGTCCCGTACGTGGAAGTAACGTTAGCTAGTTTGTAAACCTAACTGCCTCCAACAAGTCACTTCTTCTTTAACCGTGCAATCAACACTTAACTAAAGCAACGTCAGCATTCAGTACCGCTGTGCTGTCGCTAGCTGTCAGTGAACGTCTCACGGGTCTGTCTCATTCTGCCCTCCGTCACACGCAGCTCTCTGTGCTTCAGACATGGATCAAGACAACAACTCAGAGGTTTGTACCTGTTAACTAAATGCTCCTGTTTCTGTGTGATAAAACGAGATGTTTTTTTTACTGATGTTTTGACAGATGTCCTGCTCACACTGGGGTAAGAAGGGACGCTTGAGTGTTTTTGAATGATATAGTCTACTTAAAACAGATGTTAGTCTTCTGCTAACTTCTTTAAGTTGTTTTTAAACCACTGCAGTTTTAATTTGCCCTGAGTGGTTGCCCAATTGTGTGCAATCAGCCCATATTTCTCAAACGGACTAGACTTAGACTAGACTGGAATGATCTCTTAATCTTGTGGTGATCTGTAAAAATACCTTCTGTCTTAACATATTGTTTGCTGTTTTGATGTTTGGTTCAGGATGAGTCAGTTGGCCCATCGGAGGATCCTTCAGAAGAGGAACTGCCTTGTCTACCTCCAGGCCTCTGTAAGAATTTTTTTCTTTATAAATACTGTATGCTGTATTTCGTCAGAAAATTTGACCAGAATCTCTCTTTTTTAAAGTGACCATTTATATGGTAAAATTGTGCATATTGTTAAATGTGAACTGTTTTTCAAATGTGTAAATTTGTCTGAGACTGGATAGTTTTTTGACCTGACAGGTAATTGCTACAGCATTTTCTTTGTAATTTCTCTTTTAAAATACTAAATCTGCATGGCATAATATAATAATGAAGATCTTTGTTCTTTGTACAAAACAGGGATTTGCCTCTTATGATGTTGTGCTAGTCCCTGGAGCAATAACAGATTATTGCCACATAATTACACATTATACCTCAAAGGGTATATATTACATTAGTATGGTTCAACCTGAACCCTATTTTCTTAGTGAGTAATGGCGACAACAATTTTTTAAATTGGTCCACTATTATGTGAGTTTACCGCAGCCATCAGCTGGCGAAACTGGTCCCTCTAGTCATTTCGCACCATCAAAGTGCTTTCATTTTCAGTGCTTGTTTTGCCACTGGCTGGCTCAGATTATTAATTTAAGTGTCTGATAGCATCATGGAAAGGATCAATACAGAGATTAACCTTTTTTTTCTTTTTCAGGTGTAAGATAAATTTTGTTTTACCAGAAATAGCTGTTTTTTGCTCTCGCCAAACTAGCCAGACTCCATTTGCAAAATCAGTCATTTTAACATTATGTTCATACAGACTTGACAGAAACGAAATGAACTCACCAAAACCACATCAGAAAACATCGGGGAGTAACAGCAGTTACAGCTAGAATGTAACACGGTAAATTAAGGGTTTGTTTTGATCAAACAACCAGAGTTGGTGATATGTAAAGAATATCCAAGACGTTTTTTTTTGTTTCTGTTGAGTTGAAATGTGTTTTTAAAATAACTGTTTATGTAAATGGAGTCTGGGTTTAGTGAGAGCAATAAAACCGTTGTTCTGGCTAAAGAAAATGTATCTTACTCTTTTCTCTCTGTAGCGATCTTTTCCATAATGCTGTCACACAGAATAACAATCTGAGCCTGTCGGTGGCAAAACAAGCACTTAGTGGACTTATTTTGACATTGCACAGTTTCCCAGAGAGATTACACTCAGTAGCTCCGGTTCACTTCTGCTGGCTGCAGGGGTTTCTCTCAATACTGTAACAACAATTCTTGTCCCTATTAGTTGCTTAGACACACACAAAAAATGGGAAAATCAGGTTAAGGTTGAAAAACACTGAAGTTACCTGAAGAATGCAATGTTTCCAAGTGCAATTGCATGTGCTAATCGTTTGTTACTGTCCTCACTAATAGCCACAAGCTTTTTTGCAACACACAGACTGAAAAAATGTCTATACTATGCTTTTTTTCTGGTGTGCATGTAGTCCCTTGACTTGTCTGTAACAGTTGTACCTTTACTTGCCTCACTAGTAGAGATGCTGCTTGTGCTTATAACTACAGTTATTGCAACTAAAAGAAATATAAAACCATATAAAGTTGCTGGAAAATTAAAATAAATCCATCCTGTAATATATCATAGTAGATAAAGTAATGAAAATATTGAAACAGGTGCGCACACTGTAGCTCCCTTAAGTACAATTTACTGGCACATCGAGTGATGTTTCGAGCTACTGTTCTTCTTCAGACACCAGACATTATAGTTTTCCTCTGTCTCTGGTCTTTGTTCCTAGCGGATGGTGAAGCAATGGAGTTGCTTTGGCAGTTGCGAGCCCAGCGCCGTCAGTCGTCCCCTGAGCTCCCAGAGACAGTGACTTGTCTTACCGCCCCTGATGGCAGCCTCCTATATCTGGTGGGCACTGCCCACTTCAGTGACAGCAGCAAAAAGGATGTGGCCACGGTGAGCCAGTGAGAATTTACAACAAGATTTGTACAGCACGATTTGTACAGTACACTATACCACTTACACCCTTTTAAAAATGTGATATGCTGTGAATTGCCAGTAAAATAATGGAGTTATTCAGTGAATGTGGAGAAATGCGGTAGAGTAGCACCTTGCAGTGATGATTAGTTGTACTCTAATTAGGTTGCCATTCCTCTTTTGCCAAGTGTAATCTTGCCTTGTTTTTTTTTCCACATTGATTTGTTTTTGTCCCAACTTCCTCCCTCACCGCTCATTTGCGTGTTACCTCTTTGTTACCCTCGTATGCTCTCTCATTCTCCATCTGTCTCTTATCTTATATACTCGCTGCTCTCTCTGTCTTCCTCACACAGACAATCCGCGCTGTGCAGCCAGACGTGGTTGTGGTGGAGCTGTGCCAGTACAGGGTGTCTATGTTAAAGATGGACGAGAATACACTGCTGAGGGAAGCCAAAGACATCAACCTGGATAAGGTTCAGCAGGCCATCAAACAGGTCAGGCTTTCGTAATGATAGGAGTTAACAACAGCAGTAGTGTGAAAACAGCAAGACAAGATAAAATGGAGAAAAGAAAAAGAAAGGGAGGAATAGTGTGAAGGAGAAAGGGTAACAGTTAAACAAGGACAGTGACAGTACTGTGTATTCTCGGTAAGGCAGTAAATGTGTTTGGGGATTTGAAACAGCTCTCATCCTATGATGGGGAGAAACAGTGAAAGGGGTTGCTGCATGCACTCATTGTTAATGGAAAAATAAATATCTCCTGTGTGTGATGGATAAACAGGATTAAATTTCAGAAAAGAGCTTTTAGTCTGTTCTGCACTTGTATGTTTTCTCTTCTTGGTTTTCCAAAGCTTTATGCTTGTAATTGCATAAAACTAAAGAATGTGTATTACTTTTTACCTTTATTTATACCTTAATTTTCTTTTTCCCATCATGCCTTCATTGTTCACACTCATGCTCAAACAGAAAAATGAAAAATAGAAAAAAATAGAACTAGCCTGCTTGTAGTTAAAAAATTGTTATCTATATGTTATTTATGAAACCACCCAAAATGAGCACTATCCTATACAAGTAAAACTATTATATTGTCCTACTACAAGCAAATTATTTAAACAGTATTTGCTTGGGACTGATTCTTTTTCAAGCTTTTTGATGGCTATAAAGTGGTTTCCAACTTCAATTTTAAGAGTAACCGCTGAGGGCATGTCTGTGTTTTTGTAAACGCATATTTCTGCCCTCTGTGTTTGTCAGAATGGGCTGATGTCCGGCCTGATGCAGATTCTCCTGCTCAAGGTCTCAGCTCACATCACAGAGCAGCTTGGCATGGCTCCTGGAGGAGAGTTTAGGGAGGCCTTCAAGGAGGTAAAACATGCACCAAAAATTTAACAAAGTTGATAGTTTCATATCTTTGTATTTATTTTAGTATTATTATTATTTTAAATTCTTGATGTCTTTTCTCTCCAAACAGGCTGGACGGGTGCCGTTCTGTAAATTTCACCTTGGCGACAGGCCGATCCCTGTTACATTTAAGAGGGCCATTGCTGCTCTCAGTCTGTGGCAGAAAGCCCGCCTGGCGTGGGGGCTTTGCTTTCTGTCAGACCCAATCAGGTATTAGCTCACCTAAGTAACTTTTTATCATACCACACAGTGTGGCAAGGCTGCCTCTCTCAATATCTACCATTAGACACTGCTGTTTAGGACACGAAACATCTGCACTGAATTCTGAAATTTAGATGTCCCAAAGTGACACGTGATCTGTTATGTCCTGACCCTGATATTGTGCTCAACTTATCTAAAAATGTGGACTGTTTGTAAAAAGAAAAAAAAAGGGAGGTTCAAAGAATCTCATTCAGTCAGAAGTGTTTTTGGCAGAACAAGTTACTGTGCCCACCACATGGATTAGAGTTAAATGGATTCAGATCATTCTATGTAATGATAATCTTGTCAGAGGTTTTCATTTAGTAGAAGTGGTGAACAAAACCAAAGGTTTTTAAAAGAGAGTTTAAATGTAAGTGCTAGATATGACAGAATTGCGAAATCTGGGGAAATTGTGGTAGCAGTAGCACACATATAGCTTACAGCAATTTCTGACTGGGGAGAAAACACAGCCACAGTATACTGTATGTGTGAAAATGATGGCTATCTGTCTGTGTGTACTGTTTAGAACGAGGGAATGTGCGCCCACACATATTTTCCAGAGTACATACAACCCTGCCAATTATTTTAACTGCCCGTGTCTGTGAGATCTGACTGGAAGCTTTCTGTATGAAGTGGCTGTGTGTCCATCGTACAACTAAGATAGAGCCTTAAAATTGCTGTTAAACTTCAAAGTATGTTTTGAAAGCTGATTTTCTAGGCCATTCCCACAACCTGAAGAAGTCTTTTTAAGCTCACTGCTCACTTTAGCTGTGTGTGATTCAGGGGCCTACATCCTGTGAATTTTGTATTTCTAGACTGAAAACACAAATGATTGGCATTGCTCTCAAAATCTCCTCTAAATGCAAACTTTTGCCCAAATTTGTTTGTTTTTACCTCAGAAAACAACAAATATTTAAAGTTAAGTGTTGTATACATCCTGTGTAACTGACTTTGTGTAGAGAATGCCCTTAAAATGTGTCAAAAACATACATGTAAACTGTAATATGCAGACTTTATCTGCCCCAACTCATTTAAATGGTTTCTTCCTCTTCCTTTAGCATAGACAGCATAATAATAACCAAAATACTATGTGAATAGAAAACAAAAAAGTCTCCTTCTCCCTACGTGACCATGAGAAACTGTGTTGGACTGTGCACTGTGTGTGTATGTTTTAGTAAAGAGGACGTAGAGAAGTGCAAACAGAAGGACCTGCTGGAGCAGACCATGTCAGAGATGATTGGCGAGTTTCCTGCTTTGCATCAGACCATCGTGGCTGAAAGAGACATCTACCTCACGCACACGCTCCGCCAGGCCACACGCTGTGTGGAGGCCCCCCCTAATGCCCAGAGTACGTATTACACTGTTAGTAATCACATCACCCTTATTAGTAGATTTTCAGCAGCCTAATCCTATTCTTTCATGCTTGACATGTATGTACATGATACAGATATATATGCGTGTGGGTTGATATATGCATATACTCTATTTTCATTCATTTTGGTGTTTACAGTGCCCCTCAGAATTGAACATAAAAATGATTTGAAATTTTATTGTACTTTTTAAATGTATCTTTAGAATTACACATCCCATAATTAAAATACTTTAGACACATCAGGCCTCTGCCTATAGTTATCATCAAATTTTTTTACTGAATTGTTGCGTATTTAACTGACCAATAAGACAGCATGATTTGAATGTCATAGACACTGTTAATGGAAATTCTTAGTCCTATTATATATAAAAGGGTGACATTTTACAACTATATTTCACAACTATATATATATATATATATATA
The DNA here is from genome assembly GCA_027495735.1 of Lutjanus campechanus. Lineage (NCBI taxonomy): Eukaryota > Metazoa > Chordata > Actinopteri > Lutjaniformes > Lutjanidae > Lutjanus > Lutjanus campechanus. The sequence continues at coordinate 7,245 of JAJHUR010075149.1, read as the reverse complement.
TAGTGTACTGGGTGATTCAATCCATTTAGTACATTTGCTGCATCCAATAAATAAAAAAAATGAACTTATGTCTAGAATGGAAACATTTTCACACATATTTTCCTTATTAAACAGAAAAATACATCTTTTCAATTCAAGTTTCTCTCTTTTACCGAACTAATACAAGCTTTATTTGTCTTGTTGACTCCAGAAAACACACTCGCTAGACAGAAACAAAATAAAACTTACTAAAACTGTCTTGGTTAGTCTTTCCATTTCCAAGCACCAATTCTAGTTGAGTCGAAATAAATCCATCGATCCGCACTAGATGTTGAAATAGTCTCAACTGGCTGTTTTCCTCTCACTCCTCCTCCTGCCCAGTGGGTGTGTACTTTACCACTCAGTTTGAGTACGTCATGAAGCAGCAGCTATCACTCGTGCAGACCATTAAGTTAGTAAAATAAAACGACAGAAATCATCCAAATAAAAAAAAACAACTGGTGATGAACTCAGCTTATCAGACATAGCTGATATATTTGTCCAATCACCCAACCCTGAGATATAATCATATAAATATAAAGAATATGTGGTTGTAGAAGTGTAAATTCTTTATGTAACAGAACATTTTATACTGTTTTGTAGAAGTGCCTGCTGTGGTGGTGGGAGTTGTAGGGATGGGCCATGTTCCTGGAATAGAAAGAAACTGGGAGAAGCAGCTCAACATCAATGAAATCATGAGGTACGTTTATCTTGCTTTGATCTGATTCATTACAGAGTAATGGAAACGTACTGTAACTCACGGCTGCTCAATCTGTCTGTCTCTTCTTCAGTGTTGCACCTCCCTCACGGTTTGGCTGGGTGTTGTGCACGGTCATAAAGGGTGTCATGATGGGAATGCTGGGATACGCCTGCTACCGTGCTGGAGGGAGTTTAGGCAGAGCCATGCTGTCTTTACCTGCGGTCCAATCTTTGCTGGAGACTCTGCGGCCGACCCCTGCTTGACCCCACTGATCTTCTCTAAGCCATCAGTGACGTGACCGTTGATCTATCAAAACAATGCATCTATCACCAATGGCCTTAAAAACAGGAGGTGAGGCTGGAGGAAGGGTTTTGCCAGCCCACACTATGAACTATCAAGGGGGTTTTAAGAGCCTCCTACCTCGTATTGATGTCCCTGTAGACACAGCAGGGCCGTACTGCCAAAGAAACCATGACAGTACCCTTCGTTTTCTTTCATATTTTGTGCAAATCCTGCATTTTGTAAGGTTTACAAATGCCAATAATTCCTTTCGAATAGATTTACATGCCCCCCACCATTCCTTTAAATGACCTACAGAGATTTGAAGTATCATCGGAATCATCTCCAGTCACCTGCCCTGACATGACTGAGCCATTTTCCGAGAGGCACACTTTTGTAACGCTGTCTCCTTGTTCCTTCCTCCTTTTCTGGTGCCAACCAGCATTTTTGGTAAATGGCCCATTTGAAGTCCAGCACTTTATAAGAGACTGATAGAGTCTTGTACTGTACATGCAGACTATGAGAAGGGACTTAAAGTAAAACATCAAGTCAGTGGTAAATATAATAAACAAATGACAAAAATATGGTCCATGAACTCAACAAAGGCAATTCCAAAAGCGTTGGGACGCTGTGTAAAACAAAAATAAAACAGAATGCAATCATTTGCAAACAAGCTGTGTTTACCAACAACAGTTTTACAAAGTGTTCCTCGCTCCGTCCTTGCTTGTGAACAACTGAACCTTTTGAGGATGCCCTTTTCATACCCAAACCATGATACTCTCACCTTTTACCAGTTACAACTTTCCCAGTAATTTGTTGCCCCTGCCCCAACTGAGTCATGTTGCTGGCATCAAATTCAGAATGAGTATATATTTACAAAGTCCGTGAAGTTGATAAAGTAAAACTGATTGTGTCTTCATGGGAAAATATCACAGGTTCGGCCGAGCAGGTCAAGTGACAGAGCAGCCTTCCAATTAAAGGTCCAGTGTGTAAGATTTAGGGTATCGATTGGCACAATATGGCAGAGAGTGAATAGAATATTTATAAATATGTTTTCATCGCTGTATAATCACCTGAAAATAAGAATTGTTGTCTTTTTGTTACCTAATGATGAGCAGTTCATATCTACAGAGGGATGTGGGCTCTTTTCTGTGGAGGCCACCATGTTGAACTGCTATATTTCTACAGTAGCCCAGAATGGACAAACCATGCTGGCTCTAGATGCAGCCTTTCAGGTTTTTCCTGGCCCCCTGAGGTTCTCTGAAGTTCTCACACTTGGAAAGGGGAGGGCAAGGCGAGTGGTAAGCTATTCACATGGGGTCAATCTACAAGCTCAACGCTAGATGGCAGGCATCCTACACACTGGTTCTTTAGTAACTTACAGAAACATTGTGTGCAATAGTCCTTCCACCATGCTGTCAGTGTTTTGGCATACTCCGTCCAGTTCGTGCTGAAGGTGCTGTCTTTCTCTGTTAGAGAGGCGGTGGTCATAGAGACAACGGTGATAGTGAGGAAGTAGCGCTTGCTCTGTCTGTCAGAGACACGGAGGTGGATAATCAGGCAGGCAAGGGCCCCGCCTGAAGCTGCAACTTCAGCGCAAGCTTGACACAGACCAACAAATACCATGATAATGAATAAAGCTTTGAATCTTTTGGTACAGCCCAAGATAAAACATTCAGTGTATTGTCTTTGTACTGTTTCCAATTTGAGAAGGAGCAAAAAGGATTAGCAAATTATCACGTTCTGTTACATTTATGTTTTACATTGCGTCCCAGCTTTTTTTTTTTTTTTTTGGACTTGTGGTTGTATTAAAACCTTCAGTTTGTTTTTTCAGCTGAAAAGACAGAAAGGGGGGAGAGAGAGGGGATGACATGCTGCAAAGGTCCTGGGCTGGACTTAAACCTGGGCTGCTGCAGTAAGGACTTAGCCTTAGTACACGGTACGCACGCTCTACCAGGTGAGCTGCCAGAGGGGTCCCGACCTTCAGTTTTTATAAGTGTTGCACAGAGTGACCCTCATGGTGTAAGGTAAATGTCAACAAATGTCTGAACTGGAACGCTGACCATCATTTTCTTAGTTCTTGAAAAAGCTGATGTTTTAGATGCATCTTCTTCAAAAGACAAAATCGACTTATTTCCCATGTGCACGGTCCTGCCCACATTAACAGACAAGTGCCTCATATCGCAGCAGTAAGGGCTAATGGTGAACCAAGTGGACTGGAAAAATGTGTGTTATGCATCTTACACAGACTGTAACCAAAAGGTCAATGCAAGTTTCTAGTATTGTCTTTCTATAATTATATGATAGGCTTATTTTATAAATACTGTTGCCCTAAATATAGACCATCTAGTTTGTGTTGTCTTGGCTTCAGTTGAAACGCTACCATTGCCCCTTCATTATTATGGTCACTCACACATTCATTAGAGACCTGACGCGGAACAGGCTTAAATGTGCCTCAGGATGAGCAAAGCATTAATCTTGTCATTTGTATATTTGATTGTACCTCCACTATGAGGCACCCTCGCTTATTGGCTTGAACTGGCTCCATCTCTTGAGTAAGGGTTCATACTTGACAGAAAAATATGCATCTTGTACAGAAAGCCATGTGAAAGTCTTCACATGAGAACATCTGTCATTCAGCGCACCAGCTGTTTGTACTTTTATGATATATGCATCATCACTTGCCAGTCTGATTGTAAAATTGGGATTGAGATGATAAAAATGAAACTGTTTTGTGTCTCTTAAATTAAGGATTGAACTGGGTGGTAATGATTTCTCAGTGGAATTCCCATTGAGGGAAACTTGTTATTTGTTTTAGACTACTATGGAGGAAGCTAACAGTTTCGATTGGTCAGAGTTGGGAGGTAAAGCCTTACACTGCTATCACTGCTGCCTTTGACCCTCAGATTGCCTCCTCTGCTGAGGCACTGACCTGTATCCATAATACAGAGCTTCTTATTGCACATTGGCTACATGACATCCATGGAACTTTGTGATGTGGGTTATGAGTCCCAGATTAATCGAACAAGTTATTGATATAATGATTCAAGGCTATAAACCGACATCAATTTCCAGGTATTCCCTTTTAAAAAAAAAATGTTATTGGTTTTATGTACAGTACTCAAATTAGATGTATTTATAAGAGATACTGTATAGAAGGAGTTCATTTACTGTCTTTAATTTGTCAAATGGTCCTGTGAACTAATATGGGACTTGAGTAAATGAAGCAGTGCCATTTCATTTTACAAATATAATTAAACCACTTGCAGTTATTCACACGGTAAACTAACTCAGATTAATGTCTTCCAATTGATAAAGTAATTCTCACGTTTTTGTACAAGATCAGGATTTTGAGAAAGTGGAGAAAAGATGTAATCACATCTCTCAGTCCCTCAGCAGTATAATACAAACATTGTGTCTGTTTCCCTCCCAAATAATTTCCAAAGGTTTCATCTGCTGTATGGTTGAGAATTGCCGAGAGAAACTGTATGAATGTCTGTGTTTGTTGTAAGAGTTGTTTCTCCCCCACACCCTTGTGTGGTATTGTCATTGTTACCAAACCCAACATGAAATCCTGCTGTCTGTAATGAGTTATTAAAACATTTTAAGTAAAGATGAACTGTATTTGCCTCAGAAAGTTTCTTCTTTAACCCTGCTGCATTACATTACTGAATGATAATCAAGTTTCCAATGGAGCAGTCTAGTCATTTTATTGTATTAAAATGATACATGTCTGTAAAGTCAAAATGATTTTCAAACTGGTCAACATCATTATCTAGCATCAGATGCTATGAAATAAACCTTAAAATGATTCAGTGAGACAATAAATATATAAATACATGTAAATAAAGTATACAAATAATAAATACAAATAAGTGAGTCAATAATAGTTGTATAACACTTATTTATTTAATGGGACTTTTATCTTACAATTTGACATTATGTCATTGGAATTATGATATACGAGTCCCCAGAATTAAATAAATGTGGAATTATGAAATAAAAGCCCCCAAAATAAATAAAAGTAGTCGTTTGAATCAATTCGATTTTGAAATAAAAATCAAAATTATATATTAAATGCTACTAACTCGATAGGTTTACAATTATGAACATATTTATTGTCTCCTTTCTTTATTTCAGGATTTATGTAATAGCTTTATTTATTTAATTAATTAATCTATATTGACTAAAAAGGCATTCCATAGATCTTAGTTTGACATTCATTTGATTTAATTCCGTCTGGTCTTGGTCTTTATAGTTTGTTTCTAGTCGGACCAATAATAACGTTACACCGTCTGTCTAGCAAACATCCGCTGTGTCCTGCAGGATTATGAAAGCATGACTAGCAGTGATCACATTATAACTGCGCCAGTGGAGATAAACAGACAGATGGCCCTGGTTGAATGGCTTATTTAGGACCTCGACTGGGACCGTCACGCATCTTCCTCCCCGGTGTGTCCGTGATCAGACTGCTCGGTTCGGTCGCTATGGACGACATGGGTCTGGCGATGAGTCGTTCCTCGCTCGAGCGGCTCGACTTCGACAACGTCGCCCTGAAGAAACTTCCCCTGGACCCGTCGGAGGAGCTGGGGGTGCGGCAGGTGAAAGGAGCGTGTTTCTCCCGGGTGAAGCCGACGCCGCTGACCAAGCCCCGGTTCGTGGCGGTGTCAAATGCAGCCCTGGCGCTGCTGGGGCTCAACGGAGACGAGGTGATGAACGACCCGCTCGGACCGGAGTATCTCAGCGGGTCCAAAGTTATGCCCGGGTCCGAGCCCGCTGCTCACTGCTACTGCGGCCACCAGTTCGGCCAGTTCGCCGGGCAGCTGGGCGACGGGGCGGCCTGCTACCTCGGGGAGGTGAAGGTGCCACCCGGCCAAGATCCCGAACTGCTGGGGGAGAACCCGAGCGGCCGCTGGGAGATTCAAGTGAAAGGAGCTGGACTGACTCCTTACTCCAGGTACGAGGGGGTGTTTTTTCTGTCAGCTTGTGATGGCAAGATCATTTTGCATGAGGATTTACTTTTCACCACTGGTACTCACCCGTTTATACCTTTTAAACATGCATCATCTAAAAACCAGAGCAGATGTGGTTGAAGAATGGCAGACGAGTTTTAGAGGGATTGTTAGGCTTCGACCCATCTGAGATGTGGCTTGTCCAGCGTGGTTCTGTACATCAGTGCTGGACGAAGTATTCTGATCTTTTACTTAAGTAAAAATAGCAATAATGCAAGTAAAAGTCCTGTATTTAAACTCTTAGTTGAGTAAAAACACAACCCTATTAGCATCAAAATATATTTAACTACCCAAAGCAAATTTCTTTATTCTGTAGAATGGCATGTGGCTTGTTACTGAATAATAATTAATGATGCATTAATATAGTCAGCATGTTATTACATCTAATAAAGGTGGCTCTAGATGGATCCTTTTGGGTCTAATTTAAAACACTTAATATACTGCATATATAGAGTAACCAGGCACTGAAGCTGTTATATAAATGTAGTGGAGTCAAAATTGCAATATTTGCTCATTTGTTTCATCAGTTTTCACCAACACGTCACAGTTCCTCACATCCTGATTTCTTCACACCTCTTAATTTAACACTCTACAAGAACAGCAAACAGAACTTGTCACTGACCAGCTATGTGTATTTCCAGGCTACTAAGCCTACTCGAACTGCCAATGTGATCCTTACAGGGGAAAAAAAACAAAACACAAATGGTGATTGTGAAAAAACAAAGCAGCAACAAAAATTTAAGAGTGACTGGAAGCAGAAGTTTTAGTGGCTGGAATGAGACACATCTGAGGACGTAATGTGCTGCTGTGTGTGCCGCCAGTTTCCTCAACTAGATTAGAGGGGTAACTCATTTTTCATTGGAAACAATGCCTTCAGGAAACACCACATGACAATTCCTGGGAAAAGTGGACAGCACAAATGTCACAGTTAAGAATGGCTGTGTTGAGTTGCCTTTTCCTCATTGTTTTTACATCAGTTTACATCTGGGCCACCAAATTTAGGGATTTGGTGGCCTGTGAGGCTAGTTGTTTAAGAATATTAGTGTCTGTTCCTGTTGGGTAAATATATTTAGTAACATTCCACCGCTGCTCTTGATACATGATCAGGAAAATGTTCTATCTTTACTCTGTCCCCCATAGACAAGCCGACGGCCGTAAGGTCCTGCGCTCCAGCATCAGAGAGTTCCTGTGCAGCGAGGTGATGTTCTTCCTGGGTGTTCCCACCACCAGAGCCGG
>JAJHUR010075148.1:42255-56190 GCA_027495735.1 Lutjanus campechanus | reverse complement strand
GGGAAAAAACACTTGTTTTGTATCTTATCAATTATTAATGATTAATTGATTGTTAGCATTTTAACTATTGGTAAAGCAAAACACACAAAATTTAGAGCCCTAGTCTGGAGTGGTGACGGTGACATCACCGATTAAAAGTAACTAATACTCTGAGTAGTTTTTTTGACGAATACTCTGTACTTTTACTTGAGTATTTTTCAAACACCAGTACTTTTACTTGTAATTGAGTAATATTTTATCAATGTAACAGTACTTGTACTTGAGTACAGATTTTCAGTACTCTTTCCACCACTGGTTTCTCCAATATAACAAAACAAGATTTTTGAATCCATGTTTAAATTTCTGTTAAGGAAATTTAAACAAATGATTACATTTTAAATTTGATCAGTCTGGGTTTACATATTTAAACTCTAAATTTTAGAGAAATTCATGGTGATGTTACTTAAAAGTTTCACCCGATTCACCTGGGGTGTCTCCACTTGACTCACAGCAAAAAAGGTGAATGCAAATTTCCCAAAGTCTCAAACTTTTCATTCTTCTGTAACCCTGTGATCAAATGTCTAATTTGTTTTGTGCAATGATTCAACTTAATCAAACATTTCAGAGCCTACGATGACCCATTTTTCTGTTTTTGTGCTCTAATACAGCTCTCAGTTTGCTGACGGCTATAATTTCAAAGGATACAATCACTCTTATAGTAATATTCCGGTTTATTTACATCAATTGTAAACATTCAACTCTTAACATGAATTGAAGTGTAGTAAAAGGCATGTTTCACTCGTATAAAACACAGAATGTAAAACTCTTGGCAACCTTCGCATGTGAATGCTGAGCGGGAAACATGAGGGAGATCCTTATAAATGTAAAACTGTTGTTCCTCCAGGAATGTGCAGTTTTTGGCAATGCAGATGGGGAAAAAAATGATCCTGCAAATATTGCAATGACGTGATTCTAACTCTGATTCGGTTAAAATAGAAAAACCTTCTTATAATCTACATCGACTACAATTATCACAAAATACATCTATGCAACTCAAGCGGTAATCGTGGCTCAGACTGATGCTGATCTTCGAGAGTTTACTAAATTTTTTTTAATCAACCTGGAAACACTGTAAGAACCCCTGCAATTGTTTAGAAACGCTGGCACCAAAGTCGAGCAATTTAGCTGCAAATTCAGGAGAAATGAAAAAGAAAAAACAAAAACAAAACACTGATAAATATTTGATCATAAAGATGCTGGTCATTTACCCTGGTTTGACCCTTCACAGTATCCTACAGCAATACAACACATCAAGTTGCTTTTTTGCCTACACTGTATTCACATTGTGTCACAAAAATATAGAGTCAAAAAGGTATTTGTGTTTACATGATAATACAGTCGAGTGGTTTTGGTTTTTTTTTTTAGAGCTGTTGCAGAGCACCAAAATACTCAAGTTATTATAATGTAATTACTGCATTATTACACAAAAAAGCAACTTCACATTATAGTACCTCTTACAGTTTTACCTGACTGCTTATTAGGTTAGAAACAAAGTATGGAACATCAAAACCAGAATGAAAAATGAATGGTAACAGAAAGAATAAGGACTCCTTTGAGAGCTGAGATAGATGGGGTTTAAAAGTTGAATCAGTCCCACTCGATGCCGAGCTGCTCACAGCTCACGTCCCACAGTCTCCTTGCCGTCTCCTCACTTCTGCCCTGTGGGGCTACAAAGGCAGGGGCGCAGTCACTGAAATGAGAGGAGGGGGGGAATGATTATTACATAACGGCTAATGATGGTGTGAGTCATCAGTCTGCGAGCAGGGATCTCATTTCTCTTCGACCTTGTGCATGATAATAATGTTTAGTATCGTCATTTATTTTATCTGTCGACACTTTTGAAAGTGACGACCCAGGCAGATATTAAGGAAACTATACAAGAAGGAGGGGGTCATTATGTCCTAATGCCAACGTTCAAATGCTCTGCCTGGTGCCAGACTTTGGTGCCAGCTCTGTTGAAGTCTTTGGGAGATAAAAAAGATCACCCAGATTGATAATCTGGGAAAATGAGAGGGGAGAGCAGGAGCAGTCTGCCGATTCATCACTGAGCTATGTGAGCCGAGAGCTCAAATAACTGCTTTCCCATGTTTGAGCTCTTGAAGATACGTGTTTAATTCTACAAAAGGGGTACTTACAATGAGGAAAGTGAGGTGCTGTGCTTAACAAGATAGGAAAATCAAGGTAATTAGCCTCTTATCTGCCTTTTGTACCCTTTAAATTTCCAGTAAATTACACGTACTGAAACATCACTTTAATCTGTGGCGACTTACAATAATGTTTAACTTCTAGATAGACAAAATTACAAGAAACTAATGATAAGGAATGTGGAAAACTAAAGTTCAGCTACTCTGGTGAGAGCTGAAACATGGCCATCGTCATTTCAGAAAACCATTTAGGATGACGGGAGGAAATGTAAACATTTAGAAAAGACGATGGTGGCTGAGGACATTTAGGCAAACCTTTACAGCAGGTTGTAGGAGAGTTTTGGTACAGAGCTCGAAACTAAATTTTTCACCACCCTCCCCAAAACTCACAAGGCGGACCTCTAACATCATTCCCCAGCAGCCACGCTGACAAGGCCGCCTGCAAATGTGTCCGTGTCCTTTTTTCTGAATTGGCCCTGTGAACGCAGGTGTCAGCTGATGCTAATTATCTCAAAATGCCAGATAATTAGCCTGATTAATCGGCGTATTCCAGTAGGTGTAATTGATTCTTATTCTCCTAGTTAGACATTATAACAAGCAAGCAGTGATTCGGAGTGCAAGAGGAAGTACGTCGACCCTGATGAAACAAAGGTTGACCCCTTTCACTTATACAAGAGAATGGAAAGTTTTTAAAAAACTAACTAAATCACTCAACTTCAGGGGAATAACTGTTGAGATTACAAGCAACATAAAAGGGAAAGAACTCCTCCACAGCTCGGCTCCAGACTGCTGAATTGCCGCCCACATCTTACTGTCTGTCAATATATCGGTCTGACTCATCTCAGCAGAGGGACTTGCAGTCCTCTCCCTTCATTTTCAAGAGTAATAATAGTGAGACCATGTGTGGGTGAGACAATAAAGAGCCGAGGAATATGTTGTAGATTAAGATGCTGCCTTAAAAGAGAATTAAACTATTTATTTCCTTTGTGCCCAAGAGTAATAGCACACAATAAAAAAATTATTAAATATTATAAACTGTCTAATGGTAAAATCCTGTTGGGAGTCACCGATGTAGACAAATGGTACATCCTTTGACATGCTGCAAAGTTCAGAAGCCAGCAGCTTTCCCTTGGTAACACTAAAACTTGTGGGTTGAGTAGTTTTTCCACAAGAAACTGGGGAATGAATCATTATTTTTTAATAAAAGACGTTGAGATCAGGTTACCAAACTGCTTCTACAAGAACAGGTTTTGTTGCATAATTTTATACCTCCTGACGCATTTCCTTCAGCCGTTAAAATGTGAATAATTCAACCTGAGAATAACAAATGGGGGAATTTTGCAGCCACATCCAGTTTCACATGCACGGGTCTTTTGAAGTGACGCAAGCAAGTGAACACATTTTCCAGCTTGTCGTCGCCTACCTGAAGTGTTTCCCAGAGATTGAGTGCAGCTCCTCTGCCACAGCGCAGTAGATGCTGGTCTGTGCTCCTTCCCGTGGTGTTTTTAGGAACATGGAGAAGACGGTGAAAAATATCGTCATGAGAGTCGAGTGTCTGGTCAGGTCGGAGTTCACCGTCCCCGGGTGGACTGAGTTCACCGTCACATTAGTGCCTGTGAGGACAACAGATATACTTCATTTTTTTCTTCTATCTTTCTGCACCGACATGTTGATTATTGTTGCAGATTTTAAATTGCCTGAACTTGAGCTGAAGTTTAAAAGGGATAGTTTGGATTTTTTGAAGTGGGGTTGTATGAGGTACTTATCCATAGTTGGCGTATTACCTAGAGTAGACGGTGGTTGACTTGCCCCCAGTTTGGAGAAGGAGTAGGAGTACCAGTGTAGGAAGCTAAGCTATGTACTGCTGTGGACAGGGTCAGCAGCAAAACATATTTTACCCACCAAATAAATTAATATCAGTATAAGTGTACGCTATATTTAGAATATTTTCAGTGCTTTATCTTGCCGTCAGACAGCATTTTCTGATGGGAAACTGCTGTTATGTAAGCCAAATAACACTCAATTTCCAAAGCCACCAGACTCCTTTGACAAAAACAGTAATTTTACTTTGCTGAATACAGTCTCCTGCTGCCTTGATCTTTTAGTCTATTTGTATTATGTGACTTTAGTGTTTTAAAAGGTTAGTTCGGATTCACCAAAGTCACATAATAACACAAACAAACTGACCAATAGAAGCAACGGTTCACCAGCAGCTTCCTTGTTCTGCGAGGTTAAATTGCTGTGTTTGTCAATGGAGTTTGGTTGGTTTGGAGAGAGCGATATTTGGCTTATATACCAGCATTTTTCCAATCTGAAAAAGCTGTCTGACAGTAAGTTATAAAGCACTGAAAGCACTGAAAATATATTTTAGGTGGCTAAAATACATTTTGCTGCTGACCCTGTTTATAGCACTACATAGCTTAGCTTCCTACACCGTTACTTCTGCTGCTTCTCCAAACTGGGAGCGTGCCAACCTCCATCTACTGTAGGTTAATACACTGACTATGGATAAGTACCTCATACAACCCTACGTAAAAAAAATCCAACTATCCCCTCAAGTTATTTTCCTCAAGAGAATTTTCCTTCCAATTTCTTTACCTGACATTTTAGGTGAAAATATTCATTATTCTTTGGAATTTAACTTCCTATGGTATCTAAAGGTTTTTAGGCACAAAAGTTTAAAAATAAATGATGCCCCGTCTCTGTTTTTTGTAAATACTGAGTAAATATAATAGTTGTCACATTTATGAGCAGAGCTTGTTATTTACTCCTGTAATTTAACATTGTCTTGAAACACCAACATTACCAAAACAAAGACTGGTTTAAAGTTGTTGTTGTTGTTCTACTCTGGACACAAAGCATCTGTAATCCTCTCTCTGTTAGTATTCAGTGCAGCTCATCTGTCCATTCTCCCATGTCGCGTGTGTTTTTCTGCACCTTTGAGTCTGCGTGCCAGCTCTCTGGCAAACAGCACGTTTGCCAGTTTGCTCTGGCAGTACGCTAATCCGCTGTTGTAGCTCCCCTGGCTGTGAAGGTCGTGGAAACGGATCCAGCCGAAGTTGTGTGCCAGAGACGAGACCACAACGATCCGGGCTGGCGCGCTGCGCTTCAGCTGCCCGATCAGGAGGGACGTCAACAGGAAGTGCCCTGCCAGAAGTAAGAAACACACACGTACAGTCAGTGTTTCTATTAGCCTGACTGTAAAAACAAAAAAACAAAACAAGGCTCGAGCTTTCTGACCCTACTACTAAAACAGCTATTTTTAAAATACTATATCAGGATCTAAAAGTGGGTTAAATCAAAACGAAACCCCGAAGTATGCTTATGAAATGTGTCTCTAAAAACTGCAGAGTTATGTTCTGATCTCATCTACAGCAGAGTAAATAAAATATTAGGAATTATTATTAATTAGGCTCATTATAATGCACAGAATTTTCTGATCCAATAGATGCATCAATCAATTAGTGCGTCAGGTTTTCAGTCCTGTTTAAGCTTTGATTTATTCATTGTGGTTTTCAAACTTTTCGAGTGGTGACCCCCAGAATAATCAGGTTGGTGTTCGCAACCTCCCCCAGTCTGCCTGAGATTGTTCATTGATTACTGTGTAACACATGAAAGCTACAAAACTCATATTTATGGCCGCTTGTCCCTTGTGTTGAAGGTCTTTTGGGGGCTGATGTCACTCAAAGTTGCTTCCTGGCTCTTAATTCTGTGCTGCCTGCCACAATATTTCATTTTATTCTCTACAACCATCTGGCAACCTCCAGAAATTATTTCTCAAAATCCCTTGGGGGTCTCCACCACCAAGTTGAGAAGCAGTGAATTAGAGGACATTTCAGCTCTGTCTTACCCAAGTGATTGACTCCAATATGCATCTCGAAGCCGTCGATTGTTTTTGTGTAGGGACACATCATCACCCCGGCGTTGTTGATGAGAATATGAAGCTGGTTTACCTCTGAAGAAGAGAACATCATAATCACAAACATGGCAGCTGTGATACTTTATGAATAACAACAAAGCAGCGTTCTGTAGGTGTCGAACAGCTACTCCGTGCTCACCTCTCAGGAATTTCTGTGCGAAGGCTCGTATCGAGCAGGTGTCCGCTAAGTCGAGCTCTCGAACCTCCACTTGTGCTTTAGGATACGCAGCTCGTATACTGGCCGCGGCCTCCTCTCCTTTGTCCACGTCTCGACATGCCATGATCACCCGAGCCCCTGTCGTGGGAAACATAAGCAGCAGCTAAACTATAAACACAACAGAAACTAGATTAATTCATTTATTAGCAAAGGATTGCTGTTATAAGAAGGCACCACCAACCAAAGATCATTACCTCTGACATTTTGTAATGAAGTTCAGGGACTTTTGTTGCATGGCACACAGAGGATAATTAAGTTTTTCTTGTAGATTTGTTCGCGTGAATTTACCACTTTAATCTGACTTTAACTCTGAAATTCAGATTTTTATTCTTGAAAAAATACCCCTCTCCCCCAGCTTCATTTTTTAAATTATATTATATCTTATATATATAAATTATATTGGCCCTAATACGCTATCGTATTGATTGACTTTAATAAAAGCTTGAAATTGTGACTAAATGGCCTTTTTTTGATATATTAAATTATACTTTACAACAAGGCAAGGTCAACCAAAGATCATAAACTCCAATATTTGTATTGAGGTTTAGGATCTTTGGTTGTGCAGTGTACAGAGAATATTTAAGTTTTTTTTCTCATAAATTTATGATTTTAATCTGACTTTAACTCAGAAATTCTGATTTTTTTTCTTGGAAAACTACCCCTCTCCCCCCCAGCTTCATTTCATACAATGGCCCAAATACGCCGTTGTATTGGTTGACATCCAAGATGATATTTAATTTATGCTGTGGTCTCAACTGAGACGAGCACATTGACCAAACCTACATAAAAGATGTATAACTGAAACACACTGGAGTTGTTTTAAATATCCTTTAAACTTCCAGTGTAATAAAAGCTTGAAAACATGACTTCTTTTTTTTTTTTAAATGAAATTACACTTTGCAGGTTGTCTAAACCAGAATAAATATTAAAACAGTTCAGTAAAGAAGGTCACTAACAACAAAACCAACCACCAAAGCCCTGAAGGACTGAGACAGTAGACGTTTTAATGTAACATTATGCACTAATAGACCTTTTTCACTGCAGCCATATTGATATGAAGCAGGAAGTTAAACACAGTGATACTGATATTGAGCCTGACCAATATATCAGTTGACCATTAGTATCTGCCTGTCACAACTAGATGGTACTGGTAATGCAGTCTGTTTTAATTTGTTAGCTTTATAAGCAGCATTTTATGCATGTCTGATCCTTTTTCTTAATTCAGGTTAAATATATTCATATATTTTGCTTTATTTCCAAATATCAGAGGAAGTTTACTCTTGTTGTCAGGGGGTGGATTGTGGGTGTGTTTTACTGTAAAACCAAAAAGTCACCTCTTATTGCCAGGTCTAAGGCAGTCTCTTTGCCAATCCCCGTGTTGGCTCCAGTGATGAGGACTGTCTTCCCCTCCAACCTGGCTGTGGACTGACACACTCCTCCTGCTGCATAGTTCCTGTTAAACACACAGTGATTAAGGTGAGAGACCCACAGACAGACAGACAGATCCATGTGAGTGAGCAGCAGCTTCTTCAGCAAGTCGGTACATGTCCTCATTAGGGTTGGACACATGGACAGTCCGGCTTAATTATTCATAGAGAAACTTGGATAATGAACAGTCCTGAGTGGTGCGACCCACGCCACTGAGCAGAGCCGCCACATTAACCAATAGCTCTGCTGTAGTAATGCGTTCAGATATAACTCCTCCCACGCGCAGCCTCCTGATAGGCCCGAGCAGCGTTGATGGAAGACTCCCGGTTCATCTCTGTGCTAAAACTCCCACAGCTCCATCATTCTGTCTCATTGATTTTCTGCTCAGAAAATCAGCCAGCGTCGAGTGAAATAAAATGCTGATGGAAATGAAACCTCTAAAATGACGATCAGCTGGGTGAAATGTGAGGACAACGTCTTTTTAAATGAACCTGATCGTTTATAACTGCATCAGTGCAATGTAATGTCCTGTCAACCAAGTAACAACCTACCCGTGATGTGTGAAACGCTGCCAATTATACGAGAACAAATGAGTGTATTTTAAATGCTACTCACCGTATTTGTGGAGCAAATACAATGACCAGTAACGTGACGACTCCGAGTCCAGCGACTATTAATAAAAGCAACATCACACCGCAGATCTGCGCTCCTCTCCGCTGTCTTCAGCAGGATGCTACTGTTCTGTTCTGTTCTGTAGGCTGAACAGCTGATGTCAAATCATAAAGGGGTGCAGAGCGTAGTGGGGGTGAAAGATACACCGCGCACGGAATCATGGGATTGTAGTTTTTACTGCCTGGCTGCAGAAAAACTGACAGTTACCCATAGATATAGAATGTATAGATTTATGGTTATAGAATTGTATATCAATAGAGTTACCCAACATTGTATTGTATTGTAAAAAGATGCTTTAAATGCTTTATTAAAGGTGTAATTCTGTGACCTACCTGTGAATCACGACCCAGTCTCTGGGAATGACTGATCTAATGACTGATCAGAAATTCACAAGAGCAAAACTCTGATGTCCAAGTGAAATGCAAGTGAATGTAGCAAGAGATGATGAGACGCTCCCCTTACACCTACCATGACTAATCATCCCTGCAGCGAGCAGCAACATATAATTTATCATCTGTATACATCTGTTCTGGACACATTTTAGGGTTAAATAATATGCTTCTTTTCCATGAAAAAGATGTGACATGATTAGCTGTTTGGTCTGTAAATGTTAGAAGATGGTGAATATGTTGATCAATGCTTCCCAAAGACCAAGATGACATTCTTAAATGTCTTGTTTTGTCCCCAACCCAAAGACATTCAGTTCACTGTCATAGAGGACTGAAGAAATCAGAAAATATTCACATTTGAGGAGCTGAAATCAGAGAAAAGGGTTAGGATAAATAAATATTCAAGGTTTAAAAAAAAAATCAAATCAAATCCTAAAATGAAAGAACACTCTAGTGTTAATTTGTCATTTAAAAAAATGTTAAATGTTTATATTTAAGTTTTCTTAATGATACAATGATACAAATAAGTAATTAAACAGATACACAGGTAAATACATAAATAGGCGAATAAAAGGATAACTAGAAGATAGAAAGAAAGAAGGAAATTAGGTGTCAACATAAATAAACATAAAGTAACTCAGGTGAAAACATGCAGTTGGGAGCACACAGTCTGCTGAAGTTGTTGTCTTAATATGTAGCTCAATTTCTTCATTTAGGTTTTACTTCAGCAAATTTACATTTGTGAACGTTAATTTTGCAAAAAAAAAAAAAAGAGATTGATTCTAAAAATTACTTTTTATAGTGTTAAAGACAAATAATGCGTTTTCCAGTAGAAGCTAAAGGTTGTAGTTAATTTTATCCAAGATAAATGTACAAATACCGTGTCAGTTTACTGGTTTAGTCGTTAAAACTTCGTTTCCCAGAAGGCGCCGTGAAAGCTGTCTGCGTAGCGCCTGAATGAAATTGCTATGTGGGTGCTTTTCAAGTTGTTTTCACCAAGATTTGGCATCATTCTCGCATGTTTTATTTCTATAAGAGATGTAACATGTGGTTCTTGTTATTTTTTTTAAGTGAAAGACGTTATTTTGTTTGATTTTTGGTCCGGAGTTTTAGGCACTGATTGCATCACGAGGACCATCATGCGGAAAAGTCCCGGGGATGTGATTATCGTCAAAGCAAAACTACGAGATTAACTTAGAGTTGTGTGACTGTAATTAGTGTTTTCTGTAAGACGAAGTAGTTTGTCAATAAAAGGTGACCAAAATGTCGTCGGAGGAATTCGAGAAGTTACACGAAATCTACAGATCGCTGTACGATGAGCTGAAGCTAATGCCAGAGAGAGCTCTGAGATGCTACGGAGGTAAACACTTCATATTGTTGTCTTGCCAGCTAATGTTAACGTTAACTAACTGAGTGATCAGAGTAATACAAGCTTCGGGGGGATGTTTTCTGTGTTGTAAAACGGGAACTTGTGTTCACAGAGGAGAGAAAGAGGCTGGTGAGGACTTTTGATGAGAGGCAGGGGGAGGCTGAGGAAGTGGTGAGCTGCTCTCCTGTTTGTTTATGTGTTGTGGAAGTGATACCTGCAAGCTACTAACTTTATGTTCCCCTCCTCTCAAAATATGTATGTCTTCCTGTCTCATATGTTGAATGTCTGAGCTTCACTGTGTTCACTTTATTTGTGTCATATATGGTGTTTGAGATAAGTTAAACATCGTCTATTAACAGTGAAGAAAGAAGAAATACCGCTTTTGTTGTCCTATACACTGAGTTGGCAGTTTATTAGGTACGAACTAAAGCAGTCAAATGCACAAGTGACAACAACAAATCCTGCCTTCTTGTTTCAATTTAATTGATACACCTCTCTGTAACAGTTTCAGAAGCTAAATTAAAGTAAAAATTCAATTACTCTTAAAATTTTGTAGTTGAAATTGATTGTTAAAATCAAATTAAACAAAATAAATACTGTAAAATTAGTTTATGGTGTTGGTAGTTACATTCTAACAATGCATCATCTTTCACAAGCTAAAATATATTTGATATGTTAAATATCATTCTGCAAAATAAATAAACATAATAGTCATACAATAATGTAGAAAAATAAAATGTAATGTATAGTCTCTCTTAAATGTGTCGGAGCTGAAGTATAGCATAAAGTACATAGCATAAAGTTTAAGTATAATTAGGGTCTGAACAGTTAATCAAAATTGCAATATGGCCTACTGCAATTTTGAATTCGCAGGAGGCAAAATGTGTGTCAAAATACAATTTTTAATTAAATATTGTAGTGCTGCAGAGACACAGCGGTAAGAAAACGTGTTTGTTGGTACAGATCGTCACACCACAATTACTTTGATGCTTTTCAATGAACATGAGAATAATTATATAAAAATTATCATTCCCCTCTGAATTGCAATTCTGATAGATATGTTTTTTTCCAAATCGTTCGGCCCTCCTAAAAATTGTCAGAAACTAGTATGGGGAAGATGAGGTTTTGATGACTTCTGCTTTTTGTCTTTCGTCCCATTTAAAAAATACCATTAACATGATTTGACAGTTAAAGTTTAGTTCATTAAGTCATCACTATAATATTACCTATTCCAGTTCTGTCACTGTACTGTGCATGCACGTTACAGAGGAAGATCTTGCCTCTCTCTCTGGAATTACACATTGTAATTTTCTTATGTGTCCAGTTACAAGGGATGGAAAAAGAGCTGCGCGATGCCCCAGTCTCCCACCGAAATGCTATGTCTACAAAGCTGCGTCTGTACCACCGGGATCTGGGCAAGCTGCAGAGGGACATGAATAACTCTGCTCTCGGCTTTGGTTCCTCACAGCCAGGGGAGGGAATTCACGGCATCTATGCATCACAAAACCAACAAAGTGTGAGTGTGAGGCTGTGAACTTTGATATGTCGTAAATGCTGTTTGAGTGTGGTGTTGTATCATTATGAGAGTTATTAAAAGATCCTGTGCGTGTCTGTATGGTTGTGTGAAATATTATTTGAACACCTCAATTAGGTCAAAATACAACTATGGGCTGAATATTTTTGGTGTATATTATTTTATCCCTGTAAATTGTGTCTGATTGTACAGCATGACAACATGCAGAGACATTTCCAGTGCAATTACAAGGACAGGGCTGCAAGGAATGATTTTTTTCCATTATTGATTAATCTATAGATTATTTTCATGCTGAATTGATTAATCATTTAGTCTCTAAAATGTCAGAAAAAAGGGGGAAAATGCTCATCACAGCCCAAAGTGACATCTTCAATCAGAAATGACAAAGAAAAACAGCAAATCCCCACATTTCAAAAGCTGGAACCTGCTCAACATTTTTTTTAATTGCAAAATGACTTCATTGATTATCAAAATAGCTGGCAGCTAATTTTCTTTTGATTGATTAATCAACTAGGACATTTAAAAGCACACAAGGAAGAAAATTTCACTGTGAAATAACCCCTGGAATGTATTTGGCAAAACGAATTGATATCTAAGGGAGTATCTGAGAATGTTTGCTTCTCTCATAGATGTTTTTATTTTCTTCTTTACACTGGTTGACTCTGTCATTTTTGTCCGCCTGTGCAGACACACCAGCAGTCCCAGAGAGCCTTGCTGCTGCAGGGCACAGAGTCTCTGAACAACGCCAGTCAGAGCATTGAAAGAAGTCAGCGGCTCGCCAACGAGACGGAGCACATCGGCACAGATATCATCGAGGAGCTGGGAGAGCAGAGAGAACAGCTGGACCGCACCAGAAACAGAGTTAGCACTGAATTCTTGTTATGTTACTCTTTGCTGTTGTCGGCTCGTGGTTTTGTTAAATCTGTTCTGTCTTTTGTTTATTTTGTAGTTGGTGAATACTGGAGAAAACCTCAGTCGAAGCAGAAAAATTCTTCGTGCCATGGCACGGCGGTAAGTGCTGCCCCTGAAGAGGTTATACATGTAATTTATCTTACTTTTATTGATGAGCAAAATTGTTAAATGGTAAATGTGAGTTTCCTGAGTTTGTCTTTCACTGAATGTGGGACCCTGCTGTCTCTGTAGCTTGTATAGAATATATAATATTTTGCATTGTACTTATTTGCATGAGACAAGACAAAATGGTGCTCATTTATTACACTGAAACATGGATTTGGTGAATGATGAATTCTGATTGGCTAATTAATGCATTTATTGGGATGCAACTAATGATTTTTGTGGTGATTATTTTAAATTAACCTATTAATTGTTTAATCTATAAAATGTTAGAATATTGTGAAAAATGTCTGGGCTAATTTCCTGCAGCACCAGGTGACGTCTTCAAATGTCTTGTTTATTAAATCAGAAATCTCCAAAATATTCAACTAGGACCACAACTAACGTTATTGATTAAATTATTGATTAATCTGCTGATTATTTTCTAGATTAATCATTTGGTCCATAAAATGTCAGAAAACTGTGAAAAATGTCCATCCCAGTTTCTCAGAGTTCAAGGTGACGTCTTTAAATGTCTTATTTTGTCAGTTTAATATACAACAGAGAAAAAAGGAAAATCTTTTAAATATTTTATTATCTTTTGGTCAATCGACTAATTGTTGCATATTTATATCCAATATATCATCATGAATGACAGAAAAGCATCAAATCCTGACATCTGAGAAGCTGCAACCTGCAAATCACTGAATGTTTCAAAAGTATTTATTTTATTTGTAATTTCACCAAAGAGTTAACAGTTTTCTCCTGGCAGTCCTGCTGTTTACTACTTCACTGTGTGTCAAAATTTCGTTAAACATGACTGTTGTTGTCTCTGAACTGCTTGTGAAAAAAAATACCAGAACCTCTGCTCATTGTGAACTTTCTTCTTTTGTCATTGTCTTCAAGGGTGGTGACGAACAAGCTGCTATTAGGTGTCATCATTATAATGGAGTTGGCCATTCTAGGCGCTGTGGTTTATCTGAAGTTCTTCCGAAAATGAAACTGACACCCTCTGAGAACAGTCTCCGCTCTGGGTGCAGGGCGAACTCAGACTCTCTACATCTGTCTCCACTGACTGTCCAGTAGCAATAATGTTCTTCTGCTGTATCAGCCAACTGTTTCTGCAAGTGCAAATAAGCACAATGAGATGACTCAGTCTTAAAGCGAACCT
>JAJHUR010075148.1:12478-42235 GCA_027495735.1 Lutjanus campechanus | reverse complement strand
AATTGATATCTAAGGGAGTATCTGAGAATGTTTGCTTCTCTCATAGATGTTTTTATTTTCTTCTTTACACTGGTTGACTCTGTCATTTTTGTCCGCCTGTGCAGACACACCAGCAGTCCCAGAGAGCCTTGCTGCTGCAGGGCACAGAGTCTCTGAACAACGCCAGTCAGAGCATTGAAAGAAGTCAGCGGCTCGCCAACGAGACGGAGCACATCGGCACAGATATCATCGAGGAGCTGGGAGAGCAGAGAGAACAGCTGGACCGCACCAGAAACAGAGTTAGCACTGAATTCTTGTTATGTTACTCTTTGCTGTTGTCGGCTCGTGGTTTTGTTAAATCTGTTCTGTCTTTTGTTTATTTTGTAGTTGGTGAATACTGGAGAAAACCTCAGTCGAAGCAGAAAAATTCTTCGTGCCATGGCACGGCGGTAAGTGCTGCCCCTGAAGAGGTTATACATTTAATTTATCTTACTTTTATTGATGAGCAAAATTGTTAAATGGTAAATGTGAGTTTCCTGAGTTTGTCTTTCACTGAATGTGGGACCCTGCTGTCTCTGTAGCTTGTATAGAATATATAATATTTTGCATTGTACTTATTTGCATGAGACAAGACAAAATGGTGCTCATTTATTACACTGAAACATGGATTTGGTGAATGATGAATTCTGATTGGCTAATTAATGCATTTATTGGGATGCAACTAATGATTTTTTTTTTGCTGATAACTGTGGTGATCACTTTATCACCACAGTGATTTTTTATTATCTTTTGGTCAATCGACTAATTGATCATTCGACTAATTGTTGCATATTTATATCGAATATATCATCATGAATGACAAAGAAAAGCATCAAATCCTGACGTCTGAGAAGCTGCAACCTGCAAATCACTGAATGTTTCAAAAGTATTTATTTATTTTATTTGTAATTTCACCAAAGTGTTAACAGTTTTCTCCCGGCAGTCCTGCTGTGTACTACTTCACTGTGTGTCAAAATTTCGTTAAAACATGACTGTTGTTGTCTGTGAGTACTTGTGAAAAAAAATACCAGAACCTCTGCTCATTGTGAACTTTCTTCTTTTGTCATTGTCTTCAAGGGTGGTGACGAACAAGCTGCTATTAGGTGTCATCATTATAATGGAGTTGGCCATTCTAGGCGCTGTGGTTTATCTGAAGTTCTTCCGAAAATGAAACTGACACCCTCTGAGAACAGTCTCCGCTCTGGATGCAGGGCGAACTCAGACTCTCTACATCTGTCTCCACTGACTGTCCAGTAGCAATAATGTTCTTCTGCTGTATCAGCCAACTGTTTCTGCAAGTGCAAATAAGCACAATGAGATGACTCAGTCTTAAAGCGAACCTCGACCGAGAGGGGGTTCTGTCCATGGGCAGGTGACGTTCATTTTGACAAGACGAACCTTTTAATGGACCAAACCTACAGAAGCTCCATGGATGAACTGTGAACTGAGATTTGCACTGTTTTATCAAACTATTCATGCCAATGACGCCCTGCAGGATGATTTTCTGGACTTGTGTGCTGGCTGCTACAGACCCCAGAGATGATTTTCTTTAAGAATTGAAATGAGCGCACATATGATCTGCTTACTCCCACATGTGCAGATTCTCCAGTAACAGAAATATTACTGGTAGATGTTGGCACAGCTGTTCTGGGGGGTTCATAAATTCTCAGTTTGGGATATTTTATTATTTCTCAAAATAGTTGTATCCTGTGATTTATTTTCTATTACTAAACAACAGTATTGGATGAAATGGCACCAGTTTTCTGTTGTGTCATCATGCCCAGTATCCAAATGGTTGTATTACTAGAGTGCTGAAACCTGAGGCCAAATTCATCAGTCGGAGGTGTGAATGTTAAAAATTAAGGGGAAACTCCTACACATGCCATGTTCTTAACTGTTAACAATGTTGTCTAATCACTGTATAATACAATAATCACTTTGAAACAGGCTTCAGTCTTCTTCATTTGACAGTCTGCACGTCATTAAAGGTAATCTTTAACCAGGTTTGGCTTGGATCTGATATTTTCTAGGACGGCAGCCAAACAGCCCAGAGTTTTTAAAAAAACATCCGCTGGTGAGTTGACGTCTGCAGGCCAGGTTAGTGCTGTGCAAACAGCATCTGTTACTACGGAATTTATTCTCAAATAATAGGTGATAGGGTTGTTTTTAGCTCTGTGTTGTTGAAGTGCAGCATCTGCCACGATGTTTTTCTTTCCGCTTAGATATCATGCCCTCCTGGTGTGATGCCAGCCAGGCACAAAAACATGTTTGGTGAGCTGCTTGTGGGTAAAAGTGTCAATACTGAAGTTATATAACCACATGTAAATAATGTGATATTTTATAAATGCAACTAACCATTAATTTAATTCCATTAATACTGATAATAATTCATATAAAAATCTGAAGATTTCTTTCAGGTACGTGCATCATTTTTCAGCCATGCTAGCACAGGATGGACAGCAGTGTTGTTTTGTGGTCCAGGCTGAAATGTCTCACAACTACTGATATTTGTGTTTTTAGAAAAATGTCTAAACAATAGATGGCCATGAAGTTTGTTCAGATTTTTTGAAGTGGGGTTTATCATTAATAGTCAGTGTATTAACTACAGTAGATGGCAGTTGGCAGCAAAATATATTTCAGCCACCTAAAAAAATCAATATCAGTTTAATTGTATGTTATATTTAGAATATTAACAACAGTCCTATAAGGCAAATATAGCTCTCTCCAAAGCCACCAGACTCCTTTGACAAAAACAGTAATTTTACCTCACAGAACACAGGAGTTGCTGGTCTACTGCTGCCTCTGTCGTTTAGTTGGTTTCTGTTATTGTTTTTCAAAGCAGTGGCCTTTTAAATGTCACGTCAAAGACCCCTGAAGTGACACAAATGAAGTCGACTGACCGCCAACTGGTAAGATTTTAGCTTTTAGATGTATTACTACAAAGAACTGACCGTGTTTCCTCTGTCATTTTAAATAATTCTAGTTTTGTCTCAGATCTGTTGCTGTTTGGGTTTAGTTAAAGGTGAAGTTAATAATATTAAATAATTAAGAATCTTTTTATTTTTTATATAATCATTAGTTCTGAAGCCTCTGAATTACATTTAGTTTAGTTTTAGATAACACTGAGGCTAAATGACAGTGTTAATGCAGCAGAGGTAACTGCCTCGCTGTGATGGTGCACCACTGCTAAATAAATACAGCTGAAACATGGTTTCATGGCAAATAGGATTAAATTCTGTCATTGTGTTACTTACGGATGGAATTACAGTGAAAATAAGTGACTGATCGGGAGCCCCCGGATCCCGATTTAATAACCACTTTTTTTTTTTTTAAAGGGTTAGTTTGTATTTACAGAAGTCACACAGACAAACAGATTGAGGCAGCGGTCAAAATTCCAAGCATTTCCTGTGTCCTACCAGGTAAAATGACTGTTTTTGCCACTGGAGTCTTTTGGCTTTGGAGAGAACAATATTTGGCTTAAACAATGGCACTTTCCAATTGGAAAAGGCTGCCTGACAGCAGGGTAAAGCAGTGAAAATATTATAAATGAAGCGTACACTTAAACAAAGTACATTGCTTAGCTTCCTACACTGGTGCCCTTCTTCAAAAAACCTGAACTATTCCTTTAATTTGTCAAACTCTTGGATTTATGACCATATACTTGCAGAAGTATTGACATTCCCACCGGACTCAGTTTACTTTGTGTTAATAAGCTAATGTTGGCATGCTAGCACATTGAATCAACGTGGTTGTTTACACTGTAAACAGCACCGCCACCCAGAGTGTTTGGCTGTAGGTCCTGACTTCCTGTTAAAATTGTTTTCTCATCTTAAAATTGACACAGTTTAGTTATAAATCTTATGGATGAAAGGAAACACACAGAAGGAGGCAATAAGACGCTCGTACACATGAACAAAAAATGTAATCACATTTATGGAAGACCAAAATATAAACTCTTTGTTACAATGACAGTAGTCATTTAGTAGCCACATCAAGTCAAACACAGACCAAGTATCAGATCAGTAGTCTGGCATCACCAGACTATTTCACAAATTACGTGTCTGCCAAAGCAAACACAAACATGAGATCAGCAGATTCGCCTGGTTCTCAGTTCAGGCTAAAGAAATGTTGCCAGCATTTAAATCAAAGCTGGATGTTAGTTTTCAAGCCAATTAATACTGATGCTGTCAGTAAATAATTATACACACAGTAATTCTAACACATGTATTAATTGTGAAAATACAAAAGTAAACTCTAAAGAAGAAACAGTAACCACAGCTGGTCCGAAAGTGCAAACACATCTTTACTAATTCTTAGTAACTGGCACAGCCACAAAAAGTTAATCCACATTAGACTGTGGGCTTCAAACTAAGTCAAACTTGGTTTATCATACCTCAGAGGCAGGTTCATTCTCTTGTAAACCACACACAATAAATATGTGGCAGCTGTGTCCTCACTTAACACGTAACCTATCACATACAGGAGCAAAATAACTTAGTATTGCTGTTTCAGTGAACAGTATTCCCATCAATAAGTGTAGTGGTTTCTAAATTATGTCAAAGGCTTTTTTCTCAGCAATATTAAATTGAACTTTTCTCCTCACATCTGTAAAACCTTTCGAGTTTGGTTTTAAGATAACACTAAACAGCAAAGAGATGGGATCAAATACTTCACAACTTATTAGATTCAGTCTTTGTTTCTGGAATGCTCGGGGATGGTGCTGATAAAGAGTTCATAGCTTTTGCTTCACGCTCTCAGAGGCGGAGCTGCTCTGTGTCGTCCTTCACGGTACGAATCTCGTCAATGGACGCGTGCGCGCCTTCTCTCGTTTGTCCCAGAGATGATGCGATGACGTCAACCGCTAAGGAGGCGGTGGCCTCCACGGCTTCGCTGTTGGCCCCGAGCACGGGGTTTACTTCTACCAGATCCATGGCCGACAGCAGACCTGCACAGAAACAGTCACAAGTTAGAGACAAACACCTGGCAGTAATCCAGACGACGGTCTGCCTGCCCTCAGTTTGGAGGTGCAGCAGGAGTACTGGTGTAGGAAGCTAAGCAATGTGCTGCTGTAGACAGGGTCTGCAGCAAAACTGATTTTAGACACCTAAAAAAAGGCCCAACTAAAAAAGACATTATCAGTGTACGTGTACGCTATATTTAGAACATTTTCACCACTTTAACTTGACATCAAACAGTCCTTGCCAATGGGAAATAGCCAAATTATAGACCTCTGCTTTCTCCAAAAGTCGTTCTACCTCACCGGACATGGGAGTTGCTGGTCTACTGGTGCCTCAATGGGTCAATTTCAGTACTCCTTCTGCCCCTCTAAACCAGGGGTGTGCCGATCACCATCTACTGCGGGTAATGCACTGACTGTGGATCTTATTTGTAGAAATCTGTACCTGTGTTGTGGATTTCCTCAGTGATGTAGATTCCCTCTCTGTAGGTCAAACCTCCGTTGACTGGCGTTCCTGTGGCCGGAGCCAGAGACGGGTCGAACGCATCGATGTCAAAGCTCAAGTGGATCGGTCGTTGTTTTCTGTTCGAGGAGGTCAGAAAGTTAAATTTCATTCCCACTTCAACTCAACTAAGTTAAACCTTAAAAATACAGTCATGTTCAAATGTTTAACAGTAAGTGGATATCATAATCTGATAAGATACCTTGCCAGAAGATGGTCAAACGTGACTTCCATGACCCTCTGGATGCCTAGTCTGTCGATATCTCTCATGGTGAAGTACTGGATACCCAGGCTCTTCAGGATGTGGCTGTAATAAACAACGTAAAACATCAGGGTCTATTTTTACAGTGCTGACATGTTGTTAAAATTAATGGTAAAAGTTTTACAAGTGACAGTGTGTACTTACTGCTCTCCTGGGTCAACATCCCGCAGTCCGATGTACACCAGGTCCCTCGATGTGAGGAATGGCTTCATCCAGGAGAACCCTGGGATATCTGGCATCTGTGGTGGACAGATGGAGAAAATGTAATGTGGAACCTATTATATATGTACGTACGTATGGACTGAAAAACGTCCACCAAGGGGTGATATCTGACAGTTTACACAAAGGTTATTGTTAGCATGTCAAAAGCATGTGGCCTACCCATCACAGAGGATATTAATGATACTATTGTACAAAATGTACAGAATTTGAAGAGCACGTGCAGAAAACTGATAGGAGTGTTGATTAAATGTTGCTGAGAGATCAGTTTCAGTCCACTAGAATTACAGTTGACGTGACATATCCATGGCCGACCAATTACCCCGACAGTAGTCTCCACTACGGTCCATGTAATAATATGATACCTCGCTCAGTATTCAGAGAACCAGGGTTACCCTGGTAACCACATTTTCCTGTACAGTAGTCCTTGTTATACTAATTACAGGCACGGTTGTCCCTGTAATTATAGATTTTGATGTCTTTTAAGTGGTGTAACCTTTTCCATCAGCCTGCAGCTCTGCTCTGGTCAGACTCGAGAGAAGATTATAAAACCAGATCTGTCTTCAATTTCCAGCTCATGACGAAGACGACAAACTCGCTTGTGCTTTCTTTTTTTGCTTAACCAAGTGCGCCATGGCTGCATGTCCTTGTTTAAAATTCTTTGGAGGTGCAGTTAGTGTTGAAAACACATTCAAAGACAACTACCAACATTACTGTTTCCTGCTTCCTGCTTAGTTTGCCTAACTGCATGCTCCAGATTTTCTTTCAATATTTCATGCGTGTTTGAACACACCCTGCCACTTTTAAACACAACAGGACAAGTTTTTAACTGTTTGAACCTGTTAAGCTTGGTCATCTGTTTGGTTTGGATTAGTTTGATCAGTGTGCAATGGGCTCTTAGTTTTAAAAACACGTTGTAAGACACCTATCAAGATTATAATGTTGTCAAAAGTATCAATACCTGAAAACTTTATAAATACCACATGTTTAAAACAATACACTACTAAGAAAAGATGCAAGTGCTCATCCAAGACCTCATTTCAGTTCAGTCTTGGTACTCCATACTGTATGTATGAGAGGTGGGGAACTTTACATGTCTGTGCCCAGGGGCTTATTATTACATAATCTGTCCATGGAAGAAGTTCTGTCAGTGTTACAGGTTCTACTTGTTCAATATTTATGGAGGTCTCCAGAGTACTTCATGTACCTTTCTGTAAAGTTTAGTTTCTGAATCAATAAAAGGAGAATCTCAAGTCACTTTTAATTTAATTCATTTGACTAATTAACTGATGAAGTTGATCACACTCCTCATCAAAATATCAAAGTCAAATTATATAATTCTGAAGATTCAGTGCACATTAAAAATGTGCAGTGCTCTAGTGCTGCCTTTTAGCTCAGTGATTCCCTTTGCTAAAATACTACCAAGTTCTGTGAGCTCTGGTCTACAGCTAGTTTTGATTGAAGGCTAACATTTCTCCTCACCTTGTCTTGAAGCTCTTTGAGCATGAATGCTACAGGCTGGCCGTGGAGGTTTCCTGATGGAGAAGTCATGGGCGTGTTTATATCTGCATGAGCATCGACCCAGATGAGACACAGGTCAGGACACTGCAGGGAATGGCCTCTCACTGATCCAATAGCAAGGCTGTGAAAGGAGGACAGTCGTATAAATATCTGATGTTTGTACCAGTCAAATTCAGAGACTGAGCGTAACTGATGTCACAGCATTAATACATATGGTAGGATGATATAGAGTTGTTGGCCGAATTATGTATCAACTGGAGTCAAAAAAGGCAGCCATTTTAAAAGTGAAATCTCTTTAAGTGTAAGTTTAAAGTTAATACTGGCTCACATTTTAAATTGGAGTTTAAAATTTTGGTTCAACAGAATTTAAATCTAGGTTTAGAGTAAAAACTAAACTGAAGTGCCAGGGTTCAGTAGGGTAGGGTTCAGTTTGGTGCAACATAACTTAAACATAACATGATTTAAAGTTAAACCATGCTTTAATCAGATTTAAAAATGAATCCCTGTTGGTGCAACCCAGCCCTCCAGAGTCTGTGATCAGAACTGCGTCCATATCAACGGTCTGTTTTCATAACAATAGTCTACTATTCATAACCGACAGTAGAATGCTGCAATTGTTCAATCAGAACTGAGTATTCAAAAAGGGCATTTAATAATCTCTGTAAATACCTGTGATCACCTCCGAGCATGACGAGGGTGTGCCCGGCACCGACAGCTCTGCTCACTGCGCCGGACAGCATTTTATTTGCCGCGCCCACATTGCGAGGGGACTTGACGTCCATGTAGGGTTCATCCTTCTCAAGGTGGTGGAAGTTGAGGTCGCCAAAGTCGTGGACAGAGTAGTCTGAGGAAAACAACAACAAGCTGCCATCAATTCAAGCCCTTAATGCTTTGAAGTAGGGCTGCATGATTAATTTTAGTATAAAAATCACAATGTGGCCAAGTGCAATATCCAGAATGGCAGAGGCTGCAATTTTCTGATAAAGGAAACATGTTTGACAAAACAGCATTATGGTGAAGTATTGTAGAGCTGAAGAGACACTCTGGCCTACAAATCTTGCTCTTCAGATGTAAGAAAACATCAACATTTGTTTGGCACAGACCCCAACAAATGTCCCACCATCATGATTTTAATTGTTTTTCAATGGAAATGAAAATTGTGATGCAAAAATGGTCATTCACACTAATAATGAATTACAATATTTGTCAGAAAAATCGCAGTATGATTTTTTTTTTTTCCACTATAGCATGCAGCTCCACTTTTAAGGCATGTGGCCAGGGCTGTGCAAGCCTTTATGGGGCCCTAAGCAGAATTTTATTTGAGTCCCCTCCCGACCGCCTCAGTGCCATCAAATACTACCGAATAATGTCAGCCTGTCAGTTTGTGCACTGTGTGCATGTATGTGACACCAGCTTTGATAAAGGCAGCTGGAATTTATTAAACCATTAGTATTAGCTAGCCAGCCAGTTAACATAAAATTGCTCTCTTGGGGGCCCTTAGCAGTTGCTTAGTTTGCTTGTACCTTAGGCTGGGTTTGCATGTTGCTGAGTCATTCTTTTGGTGAGGTATACACTGTTTCACTGAGAAAGGCCTTAGTGTTTTACACAGACACACGCTGAATTGTTGCTGAATGGAAGAAACCTGCAATCTGTTGGTTCATGACAGTGTCTAATGATTTGGGCACTGCCACGTTGTCTGTTTCAAAGAAACATTTGTGCTCTGGAGACCGCGGGTGCCTGTTTCAGTTGAGAAGCTTACATAATCCGTAGCTTGAACAGCATGACTTGACGTGCATCTGTCTACCTTGCAGTCTCAGGAGACTGAATCATTGAATGCCAGTGGAGGATTAGTGACGGAGCACTTTCCACTTGTCCCGTTTCCCACACCGGCTCAGGTTTCAGTCACTGCAGTTCACCCTGTGGTAAGTGTCTGCAGAGGTAAAGACTGAAAAATTTCCACTTAGTTTAGGACGCGGACTTTGAAGTAAACAAGTGATGTGATCTACCATATTGGGGGTCCATCTGGCAATGTGAGACTTGATGGCAGTATAGTGTTACTCTGCTGATCTAAGGGGGAACCAATGTGGTTCATTACCATTCGTAGACAGGACAGGAATAGCCTTGTCTTGGTGCAATCTTGAGCATCTATTGCAGGAAAATTCAAAAAGTCTGTTACAGCAGCGACATGCTGCAAGTTCTGCTTCTGTTTACTGTGAAATACAAGATAACAGCTGCTACTGTCAGTGTACTGATTACTGTAGTTAAATCCCAAAGATAACTGGATTGATTATTTGTAGGATTTCTTTTTTTATTGAGACAGTTTGTACAAACCGACAGCAGCCTTGAGTGTGTCGAGATTTCAAGATGACATGGTGTTTAGTTCTGTTAGGGTTTGGTTTCATGCCCTGGGCTCAGCTGGTGACATGGCAGCTGTATCTTTTTTCACTGCTTTCAAATTGACATCAGGCCACCAGGAAGACGACTCCACACAAGTGATTACCTTCAGTTTCAGCAGACCAAGGACGTTTGATCTTTGATTTAATTTTTTTTTTATATAAAAGAAACCCTTTAATCGCAGGCTATGGTGATGTTACAAATCTTTCGTGTAACTTCATATTATACAATTACTACACTATGTATATTAGTATAATAGATACTGTAAAGCAGGCTAACCTCTTACAGAAAACTGGTTCTCAGTAGGGTTGGAAAACTTGCGCACTTCCTTAATTGAACAATCAGTAGTCAATTATCATTAATGATTAATGAGATGTAATAAATGTCTTCTTCTCATTTTTACTTAGCAATTCTAGTGGCACATTGGTTATGTGAAACATTCATTCTTGAAGAACAAATGATTTAAATTGACAGAATAATTAAACAATAAGGCTCTGTTGGTCCCTCCTGTCCACCTGTCTTGATTCAACAAATGGCTCCGCCAAACAAAATAGTGTCGAATGTCGAGGCACAATTACTGTCAATCCTAAACTAACAAGAGAGACCAAACCAAACTGTGAGAAAACCTCTGAGCTCCAGTGGGTACACAAAACATACATTATAGGTTAGTACGTTTTTAACCGGTTAAATTCTTAACAGCAGTTAATCAATTAATAATGATTAATCATGACTATTCCTGGTTCTCAACAAGATGTTATTTCCTATAATAAAAGGAGCCTTAAAATCATAGAAAAGAAATTGTGTCTGGTTTCCCATCTAGGATTATATTGATGATAATAATATTGATCATAATTCCAAATCATAAATGCATTTGGATTTTGAACACTGGAAACACATTTTCAATCTGTGTTCTGTTCACTATATTCTGGACCAATTTTAAATGTCCAGTATGTGTCAGATTTAAATGGATTCTACAACCTACAACAATCTACAACCTCACCAACTAAATCCTGCACACTAGTCATTTAAATATGAGGAACAAATATGTAAATTATATTTCAAAATATTAGGTGTTATTATGTTGTGACGAATGTGAGTCCATTTGACTGCCATACACTGCAGTCAAATCTATATATACAGATCTAATAACTGCAGGCCTTAATAATAACTGTGGCTTCCTGCCAGAAGGATAAAAGTAGCTCAGTGGCAGAAGATGAAATGATGCCCCAGCTGTAGAAATACTCTGGATGGTGAGGATTTGCGGGGGTCAAAGCATGTTGCGCAACATCTGATGTTTACAGCTGATGAGCAGATGCCCGGTACCAGACACGGTAGAATTACCTGGCACATTGTGTAACTCTCCGGGGCTGTTTAATTGACTGAAAACAGGAACAGGTACTACTGACCTTAACTGTCACACTTAGATAATCCATTGTGTGAAGACGTACATAAAGCTGCTGTTATCACCATATATATTTATGCAAGGACCTACAGTCTGTGGAACACAGCAGTTTAAAGTGACCTTGTATTCTTATCAGTGGCAGTATAATGATTGTAGCTTATACTTGGGCTGTGATATACTGTCTAGTGTATTTATAGCAGCCTTATCATACATATGGTATCCTAGTGTTAATCTTCTGTAGGGTCAACAGGCACTCGTGGTTCCAGACTCTTGCTGTACCATCTAGTACATCGTGACCTCCTTTTAAGTTAACTTCAACTTTCAGCTTTGTTTGTCCATGAAAGGCAACTGGTTTTCCAGCAAGACAGGTACAGATGATTAAAAATACAAAAAAAGCCTACATAAAAATACATGAACCCAGCAAAGTGGGGAGGGGGAGGGTAGGCACTGCATGTTGTTTGCCTGAGAAAACAACGGTGGCCTCAGCTTGACCTTACAATCACAGAAGTCATACAAGGATAAAAAGCTGAATTTTGGAATGATCAATTTCAAGATCATCATCACTGGTATAAATAAATAAATCACATGGATATTAGAGTACAGTTCAACAACCTTTATTACAGTATAATACCTCTTGTTATTGTATAATTATCCTCTTTTTATAAGATAAATCTGCCTAAATTACACTACTAGGTGTGTGATGACAAAGTTTCTATTGTTTTGACATAATTTGGGGTTAAATTGTAATGTGTATCTTAATTTAAGTAAAAGTACTAATGCCACACTGTGCAAATACTCCACTACAACTAAAAGTCCTGTTTTCAAAAGCTTACTTAACCGAAGGTATGTAAGTATTATCAGCAAAACGTACCTCAAGTATCAGAGTAAAGTTCTCACTACATTATTATATCTGATGTTTTGGGATTAATATTATTGCTGCATTAATGCATTAATAAAATCACCCTATGTAGTGTCGCTTGCCTGTGGGAACCACTTATCTCTAGTAAACTTTTTATGATGTCAGACAAACAGCCCTGTTTTCAGCATCATGACGATGCATTTTACAGCTAACCCAAGAGGGTTTTTTAAATAATTTGTTCAGTTTGAGAAACAAGGTTCAACAATAACTATGACCCGGTGGCCATAAAAAGCTACTCTGTGGTTACCAAACATCCCGTGTGGGCAGCCCCTCACAAACATCCCGATTGCTTCTCGTTTTTTAGTTCAACATTCTACAAAAAAAAAGTGAACAGTACTCGACACCTGCTCACAACGGATGCCTCAGCTACTGAATTATGGGTTTACTAAGGCAACTCAAAGTGCTAACACTATACTTACAGAAGAACCAGAAACACAAAAGGCAGACTATGAAAAAAATATTAACTTAGGAGTGAATAGAATCAGGAGTTTAAGTGTGACTAGAATCTCACTCATCTAAGGACGTAATGTACTGTAGTGTGTGCTGCCAGTTTACTCAACTAGACAAATCTAGCTCGTTTTTTTAATGTGATTCAGTGCCTTCAGGTAACGCCATAACACACATTAAGTGTCTCTTACATGAGAAACTGTAAAACCCCAAATCCCCCCCCAAAAAGCTGGGATGCTACTACAAAGCCACACTGTTGTAAAACATGCAGAATGTATCTTGGCATTTGTCTTGCTGAAATAAGCAGGGACATCTCGTCTGGATAGCAGCATAATGTTGCCCCAAACCCTGAATGTACCTTTGAGCATTAATGGGACATTTTTCTTCTTCTTTTTTTTTTAAAGCTTTCCACAACTTTTTTGTTGCTCCTGTCCTCAACCTTTTTTGGACCATATTGCAAGCATCAAATTCAGAGTGAGTTTATAATTACAAAAAATAAAGTAGGCCGAAATGCATTTGCACCTCATTGCTTTACTTTGCATTGTTTTACGCAGCATCCCAATTATGTTGGACTGATTAATCATTAAAAAACACCAATATTCAGTTGAAGCCCATTTCACTTTATTGTGGCTACCAGCAGGTGTGGCACCATATTTAACACAGACGTGTCTAGATTTGACCACATGCGACACTTTAAGTATCCTGACTTTATTTATAATGACCTGATTTTTAAATCTTCCACAGGTCTACAGTCATCCTCTCGTGACAGCTTTGGCTAAATCTCCTTTGTCATGTAGGCGTGGGATTTCAATCACAATGCAACCTCACTGACTCAGGCCAGTAACATAAAGGAGGGATTCCTTCCGCCTGAGGTGTCGTTTTCCCAGCTTCAAAGCTGACCTCGCCGGAGGAGAAGGCGTTGCCGGGAGAAACGACACAGGAAAAAAAGGAGAGTTGTTTTACAGTCTGCAGCAGCGGTGACGACAGAATGGAAACAAATGAGCCATCCGTTTCCTGCGCCCTACCGAGCATGTGCTGGAAGACAAGAATGACTAAGGCAGACATGTGGCTCACACGCATGAAAGAACAGAGAGCACCTTGCATGGTGAAGAGTTACACAGTGTCCTCTGACGTTGTTTCGCACTGACCCTGTTTTACTTTGAGGTATTTTTGACCATGTATGGCATCCTTTTGGTAGCTGGTTTATCGTGAGTCTGTAGTCGCCATTATTTAAATTATACTGTTACAGTGCGGCTATTTATTGTGTCTACTTTTGGTTTTATTCCGCTCTCAATCTTAAAGTCAGTGGATATTACAGCCATTTATTCTATTTAAATACGTTCCATCTTTTGAATCACTATAACAATTCTTAAAATGTCGGTGAATGGATTCTTTTTTTTAAAAACTAGACTAAAGCAACAGAGATCAATTTGTTCTCCAAAGCAACACAGAATGACCTCTCCCAGGCGACATGTCGGATGTTTATATTTACTGACTTCGGTGATGTAACAGGCTGGCTGAAGACCGGTTAAATCTGTCTAAAGGCTGGCCGGGATAATGG
Organism: Lutjanus campechanus; assembly: GCA_027495735.1. Taxonomy (NCBI): domain Eukaryota; kingdom Metazoa; phylum Chordata; class Actinopteri; order Lutjaniformes; family Lutjanidae; genus Lutjanus; species Lutjanus campechanus. Next base: position 28,033 of record JAJHUR010075148.1, on the reverse strand, counting down.
CAGGTTATAGCCATCCACCACTGTTACATAACACAGCAGCAGCAGCACCTACCTAAACCAGAGAGCCTCTCGATGAGCCCCGCATCTCTGATGACTTTAGGACCGTGCTCCACACCTCTTCTTTTCTGTCAGAGAAATAAACAGAAACTAGTTAGTTAAGAGACAAAAAAATATATATTGAAACTGAGATTTGAAAAGAAGAAAAGAAAGTGTCCCGTTCACGTTCCCCCCAAAAAAGATGCGTAATTCTTACCTGTCCTCTTGAAAACGGAGCTCCCAGAACCGCCACGGATTGAGCTCTGCTTTGTTGGCAAGTGTGGCTGAGTTGAGCCCTGAGAAGACGGAATAAAGGTCCTCTCAACGCCATTTTTCTTTTCAATGAAATCTGTCCCAAGTGAAATCGACCCCTGGCGTCCAAAAAAAAGTCTGATGAAAGCTCTGTGAGATGTTGCTCCGGTGGATGCTGAATGTGGCCGCGTTGGTGCAGGGGGCCGGGTCTTATGGCTCCTTCATCTACTTAATATTCATGAGCTGCTGAATTAGGAGGAGTAAGATCAATGGTAGAGATTATCTCACACCCTAATTTATTCACACAATTATAATGTTTAAAATGGTAGGCGTTTGTAGCATATTCTAAACGTTTTTTTTTTCATTTTAAATAAACATTTACTACACCATTAACAAAATATAAACCACATCAAAACAAGACAACAAAAGAACAAGAAAAACAATAACAAAAACAGAACAATATGTGGAGTTAAGTGTTTATAACGTGTCACAAGCGTTTATTTTATTAATAAACGTTTGTTGTACCATTTCAAGCCATATTAACAAAATATCAACCACATCAGAACGACACAAAACGCGTGTCCAATTTCGATTCTGAATTTCTCTATCTGTTTCTTTTTAGTCTATTTACGTTTGTGAATTTTAACATATAAAATAAAAAAGATGTAAATAACTTTAAAAAATCAGTTCCCTTTTGACATAAAACAAACAAACAAACAAAACAATTAGTGTCTAGTGTCAACAGTCGAACCCTGTTTCTCAAAATCTAACAGCTGAACTAGTCAATGTTTTAAAAGAAATTTTCTATATCTAACCAAAAAAAATCCTACTTAATACGTAGACATATATGGATCAAATACTTTCGGTTTCATTATTACAATTAACTCAATTTCGGTCAGTCGTCTTTGAATTTGGCAAACACCTGTTTGCGTTAGAAACGTTCATGACTAGCGGTCAATGAATAGACCCTGATGTCAGATTGAGTGACACACCTTCGAGTCAGCCAATAGGAAATGGCGAAATAAGTGGGTTCGCTCTGTGGGCGTGGCTTGCTAAATGATGTAGGCCACTTGGCTTTTTGTGACGTTTGTTGTCAAGCGCCACACTGCAGTCTCATGTAAGTGGAAATTTCCAGAGAAGCAGCCGAGCGGGACTGATAAACTTGTTTACATTATAGGGTTTGACCACATGTCCTACGGATCCGACCAAAACATATCGGATATCAGGTCAAAATGAAAACATAAACCATCTTTACATCTTCCTATGATCTAGGGTAACAGGTGTCTAGGGTCCTGCTATCAGTGGTGACAGATGTAGTATTATTATTATTATAACACTATTATTATTTAAAAATAGATATATTAAAATAAATATTAAAATAGTAGCTACGACAAATTGTTACAAGTATTGTTATGTTACTAGTAAAAGTTTTACATTTAAATTTTTAACGAAACGTACTTATCAGCAAAGGCACTTAAATGATCTAAAGTAAAAGTTCTCATTAGGCAGCAGGTGTCATATTTTTGAACACTGTATTATCATTACTGATGTACTAATGTGTAAGTAGGGTTTTATTGTTTATTTGCTCGAGGTAGAGGTAATTTTGACTTCTTTAGAAGCTGTAGGTTAGTTTATAACAGTACGATTTGTTTTATAACCTCATATGTTTTGTATAATCTTACCTTAATCTGCAAAGTGACCTGACATGACATGCTGTCAGATAAATCTCAATAGGTTTTGACGGCAAGGCTACGTGCAATTCTTGCGTAAATGTTCTTTACTACATTTCACCACTGACTGACATAAGTACCTGCTGCAGCTGTTGAAGGCACTATTAGAAACCACATTTCTCTTTTTAAAAAAAAATCTAGTCTTTCTCATCCTTTTATTCTGTCACAGAACAATATACACGTAGTATTTTTGCAAAAACACAGCAATAGACAATATAAGAACACAGACCTTGCATAAAACATATATTTGGTTATAATACATATTATACTTTAAAAAGAACAAAGAAAGAACAGAATAATAACTTGATAGAGCTCTAGGACCTAATCAGAACACAGTGGAGCGACATCGAGCACATAACAGGATTTTTTTCCCCCCTGATATAATCGATCTGTGTGACTACAACGTGACACAGCCAACAGCAACAAAATTCATAACACATCGGGAAGATAAATATGAGTACGCGCTCACTCCAAAATAAAGGAAAGCATTTGGCGCCCCCAAGCGTTTAAAAATGAAGAATACAGATAATTTAATATTGGTAAAGGGACTATCATCCCTGATTACAGCCTGTCAGGCAAACCTTTTACTCAGAATTTCACCTTTTTACAAATTTAATCTAGCTAAGGTCCTGCCATTTAATTTGTAAAGTATGTTGGGGGGGGTCCCTTAATTTTCTCTGAATTAAGATTGGCAGACGGTGTCCTAACCTGTAATAACACCTACCCATTCAGTGTTGGTGTTAACCCAGAAAGATTTGAAACTTTTATTTTATTTATTTTATTTATTTATTTTTAACAAAATACGTTTATTGGGTTATTTCAGAATTACCACAGATACACTTTAAGGTCTAAATATACACGAGAAAACAAAACAAATCTGTATTCAAAGTTTTTTTTAAAAAGGTAAATAGGAGTGGAAGGTTTACCTTAGGTTACGAACTGAGGGCAAAAATGAGTCTGATGTCAGGAGTCGGTGGCAAGTTTCAAGAGTTATAGCTTTGTATTTTTATTGAGTTTTCGATTCAGTTTAATTTCAGTTAGTTCTCAGAGTTGATTTGCTCATTTCACTTTAGTTATTATTGTTTGTTAAACGTCTAGCTATGATTAGTTTCAGTATTGTTTTCAGCTTTTTTATATTAGAATTCGTCAGGGGCAAAATTTAAGAAGTTCAGAATAGGTATTACAATACAAACACAACACTTTGAGAGGTAATTGACTCACAATCATGTCTCAGTAAATATATGCACCAATTCTTCTCCATGCTTGTTGTGTTGATGAATTTGTGTTTTTATTGTATTTTGCGTAGTTTTGTAAGTAAACAATATTGTTCCAGTTACGTTTCATTTTTTATTTTCGGTTTTTATTATCGTTTATTTTTTCCACACTTGGTTCTAGTTTTTTGTTTAGTTTTATTTAACAATAGTAAACTTGGTGAATGTCTGCCTGAGAGACAAAATTTAGGGCGTACGCCAAATTAAATGCGGTGCTATCCCATGATTCATTTCGGAAAGAATAGGTCCCAGTTATTTGTATCCATAGGGGTTCTTGTAGCGTACCGGTGACAATTTTAACGCTAATTTTTAGCGTTACGTTTTTCTGTTTACCGTATTTAATGGGCATTTCTTTGGATAACCCGTAGTATTATTAAACACTGATTTTTATTTGACACTTGACAGCAGGTGAGTAAATTCGTACATGACCGCTGCAGCTAATGTGAACTAGCAAGGCCACAGAGTGTTAGCTAGCTTGAGCTAATTTAGCTAGTTACGCTAACCTTAAACATGGATGATGCTCACTTCTTTCCTGAGCAGATGTCACGACTGTTTAGTTTGCAACGTTAGCAGTCAGCTGCAGCACGAACTGTGCATGTATATAATTATATCGTGGTCTGTCTGATGAACATTGACGTTACCCAGCGTCGGTCTGAAAACGTCAACACTGTCTCTGTGGTCTCCAGTTAAAAATCCTCTCTCCTCTATAGGTTCCTGTATATTTTAGGATGTCTTACCCTCCTCCACTCAACCGCCAGCAGCTTGGCATCCCACAGTTACCCCCCAGGATCCCCCCTCCTCAATATGGGGGGTTTGCCCAGGCTGTCCCTCCAGGTAACGTAGCTGAACATCTCTGTAGTCACATCAGCAGTAACAGCTGTGTGTTTGTGATTCAGGCTCTGGCTCCCTTGGGTGATTTTTAGTGAAAACACTCTTTGGATCCGAAGGCACAATTGCGTTTGGAGGTATCCAGAGTCTGTTTGCTAACAACTCAGGGCATCTCTATGAGAGAAAAGGCAAAGGCAATGTGACATTATTTCTGTAGCAAAGTTGTAGCTACTGGGCTCACCTTTTGATTTCTCAGACTCAAATATCAGCGAGCAACAGAATCTGTATGTCAGTAGTCTAACACGGAGTTCCTGCTGTCGAAACGCGAACCAAAAACACCCCAAGGGACACCTCACCCCAAAATCAGAAAAACGTAATTTCCTCTTACCTGCAGTGCTATTTATCCATCTAGATTGTTCTGGTTTTGGTTGCAGAGTTTTGCAGATATCACCTGCAGAGATGTCTGCCTTCTCTCAAATATATTGCAACTTGATAGCATTCAGCTTGTGGTGCTCAAAGCACCTAAAAAACATACATTTATAAAACTCACCAGCAACATCTCTTTTCAGAATCATGACAATCTACACAAGATAATCCACAGACCTTGTTGTCAGCGATTTCATGTCAGTATTTCCAGAGTTGGACACTATCAGTGTTTACATCCCGAGCTGTTACGAGCATGAGCCTCTTGACATGATTCTAGAAAGAGACATTGAGTTTTCAAATGTAATTTTTTTGTGTGCTTTCAGCTCCACAAGCCGAGTGCAATCTATTGCCATTATATTTGACTACAGCTTACAAGATTATTAATTGACTACTAAATTAATTGTCAACTGTTTTGATTATTGATTGATCGTTGTGAGACTTTTAAAATAACAATTCTCTGATTTCAGCTTCTTAGATGTGAATATTTTACAGTTTCTTTAATCCTCTCTGACAGCAAACTGAATATCTTTGAGTTGTGGACAAAACAAGACATTTGAGGACGTCACCTTGGGCTTTGGGAAGCAGAGATCAACATTTATCACCATTTTCTGACAGTTTATGGACCAAACAACTAATCATTTAATCAAGTAAATAATCAGCAGATTCATCGATAATGAAAATAATTGTTAGTTTCTGCCATATGTTCAAGAGAAGGCTGATATCTCCAAAACTTGACAACTCACACTAAAACAAACTAGATGATAAGTAGCACTACGCTTACTCAGAAAACTATGCATTTCTGATTTTGGAGTGAACTGTCAGTTCAGTGTTCAGTTAACATTGAACACTAAGCAGTCTGTTGCAAATTATACTCATTATATTAACAAATAGCAATACAGTTGCCAGTATTTGTTTGGCAAACCTTTTATTATGCTGGGTAACAGTATCATATCACTGTCTGTGGTTCTGTGTTGTATCCCTGTTTATCCCTTGTTGTTATTTGTTTCTATTTTCAGGTACTCCTATGATCCCAGTTCACATGGGCGTAGTGACCCCCACACCCACAGTGAGTTAGAAACAGGAGCTCCTACTTCATGCCAATTGAAGCATCAGCTGTTCTGCATGACCTGCTATTAAATACACAATCCTTATACATAACCACTTTAGCTCAGTACATGCAGTTTGCTGTTACTGACTCTTACGCCTATTATCAGATGCTTGTAATATTTGCATTTTTTCCATTGTTGTTTTTATTGTTGCTCTGTAGAGTAACACTTGAATAACTAAAATGTAATTTGATGTTGCAGGTTCTTGTCCCGACCACAATTGCTGTAGCACAGAAGCCACTGGCTCCAAAGAAGGAGTCTGGTGCCATCAGAGCCAAGGACACGGAGGATAGCGGGGGCCCCACCACCACTGTATTTGTAGGGAACATCTCTGAAAAGGCGTCTGACATGTTGGTCAGACAACTTCTAGCGGTGAGTTAAATTGACTGAGTGAACCTGCTCTGCCTGTTATTATTCAGCAAATATTCAAATGAAATTCAAGCTATAAGTACTACAAGAGCAGACTGGCAAAAGGCAAACTGAACTCCTCAGGTTAGGAGTTACAAGTGACAGACATTTGTTGCAGTTTGTAAAAACTAAAACCCTCAAGACCTTGTTGAGGTAAGCAGCAGCAGAACAACATGTGCACAGTGCCTACATCACATCAAAGCTGGTCATGGCTCATCTCAGTGTCCACCAGCAAATCCCTGGAAACCAATTTCTTAGGGATACACAACAACTGTTGCACCAACTTCCCTCTTGTTTATTTACTGTATAAACATTAGCATTTGTAATGTGAAACTAAATCATTCCTTTTTCTGTTCTCTTTCCATGTAGAAGTGTGGTATTGTTCTAAGCTGGAAAAGGGTCCAAGGTGCCTCTGGGAAACTTCAAGGTAAAAACAAAAATAGCCCAACATATTTAAAAGTTTTTTTCATTATGTAAATGCATGTTACTGTATGTGACAGAGTCCAGAGAATCCAGGTACTACATTAGAGAGACACCCTAATCCTATTAAAAAGTTTAAAATGAAAACTTATCAAAAGTTTTAACGTCAGAGGTTGTGTTAGATTTTCTTGTTGTCTGTTATTTTGACAGAGTTTGTGATTATTTGGCTTAAGATTTCTCTATCTACAGTATCTTTTATATGGCTTAAGGTGCTTTCGCCCTCGCTGCGACCAACACAATCACTCAGTTGCGGTAGATCACCCTCAGTGTTTTTGGCCTTCAAATTTCTTCGTCATTGTTCAAAGAAATTCAGTCAGTGAGAGAAAATATAACACAGCCTCTGATTTACCGTGCTGTACTTTTTGTAGCATTGATACATAGTGAATATAATTAGTCTTTTTTGGCACTAAGTTACAGAAAAAGACTGAAATTGTTTTTCAAATTTCCTTCACTGCAAATATTTCCAGTTATGAGGTATTTTGTTATTTTTTAATTTCTGTGGAACTGACTTTCTTTCTGCTCTCAAATCCTGGAAGCTTTTGGCTTCTGTGAGTATAAGGAGCCTGAATCGACACTGCGAGCCCTCAGACTTCTGCATGAGTTGCTCTTAGGCGATAAGAAGCTGTTGGTCAAGGTAGATGCCAAGACCAAGGCCCAGCTAGATGAATGGAAGGCCAAGAAGAGGAGTGCCAATGGGGTATGCTGTTGTTCACCTACTGAGTAGAACAAGCATTTTGTGAAATTGCGTTGTATTAATTTGTTTCTCTCATGTTTCTGGCTATCATATGTATATGTAGGGAGCAAGTGGTGGATCAAAGAACGGGGACGAAGATGAGGAGGAGGTTCTTGATGAGGAGACCCTGCGTCGGGACCAGGTTGTGAAGGGGGCAATAGACGTCCTCATTCGTGAGTATGCAAGTGAGCTCAGTGCTCCCTCACAGGACCCTGACAGTCAACCTCGCAACAAGAAGCGAAAAGAGAAGAAAGAGGAGGTACTGTCTGCACAATGTAGATAATCTGTAGCTCCTTTATAGTAACTACTGAGTACTTAGTGTGTTTTCTTCCCATCTTTTTCTCCTTTGTGCAAGGAGGATATCAATGCCATGGAGATGGAGGATGACAAGAGAGACTTGATTTCCAGAGAGATCAGTAAATTCCGCGACACACATAAGGTATTGTATCAAACTGCTGTTTTTTATTCTGTAATTTAGGTTTCAGAGAAGAAATCCTCCACATTTGTAATTAGAAATTCCTCAACAGCAAACGGAGCTGCAGTTTTTATAATTTAAGGAGGTAATTCCTCCATAAGCCTGTTCTGTTACAATCATTTATAGTATGGAGGTCATCTGTTAGTGTATACTGTAGATTAGTTAGCAAAATTTATACATGCAAGGAATAGAGAGTAGTAGATGTTGATTCAAAGATTTAAGTATTTACTTACATCAACCACTCATAGTTGACTTTATAGTATCTGTCAGTATTTCCAAATTGAACAAGAATTATTATTCATCATACTGATTTGAGACTAAAGGTTTTAGCTCTGCACAAGCTAAAGTCATCACACAGAGTGCATGGACACAATGTTAAATTCCATCTAAAGCTAATCTATTGATTAAACCCCACCAATGTGGTAGAGTTCATTTGGTGACTAGAGCAAGATGAATCTCAGAATCTCAGCTTTGGAAAAAGTTGCGAGGATAGGATGTAAGTATGATCTTTCCTTTCTTCTTTACTCATGTTGGGCGCTCCCTTCTGGAGGGTTTGCAGAGGGGCAACTGGCTCTCAGTTCACTTCAGTTAAATTTATTTACATGCCGACTCGGGGAAACAAAGTGCCACTGGTGCTAGTGCTGCAACTGCGATGTACAAATTGCAAGTGATGTCTAAGTTCGCCATGCTGTATTTCAGGTTTTAGAAAGCCGGGCAGCTCAGTGAACCTCTGCAGGCCCTCAGGTAATAAATGATGTGTTTGAAGAACACACACAGACTGAATGAGCCTAACCACTGCAGTAGTTTGAACTGCAGCCTGTAGTTTTACTAAAGCAGGGAGCGCCCCTCCACAGCACTCTGTGTTCTGAAGACATACAAGGTAAGTCCATTTGTTTTGTTTTGTTTTTTCTTTTAATTTTGTTTCCAAACACTTTATTTACATTTTCTTTCTTCTGTTCTGTGTCTTCTTGACTCCACCCCACCCCTTTAGTTAAACATGACAGAACATAGAAATAAATGAAATATATGAGTGTACTTGTCAATCACATTGACATTTTTAGTGTTTAGTTTTATTAGTGTTTGAGTGAGAAGGGATGTAAACACCTCATGGAACTGAAGTTGTAACTTAATCACTATTTCAAACACTGCTGCAGAGTTGGGTCATATTAGCATGAATAGCAATGGGCAGCAGCACAATTATTTAAATCATTTGGTAACCATGGTAGCAGGTATACGTGTTCCTTCATCAATCAGACAGTTTTAAGGCCATTAAAAGTAGGTAACATAGTGATCCTACAGTAATACCTGCCTGAATATTGCTGTACAAGGTGCTGTTTTTTTACATCTAGTCTCTTCCTGTTTGTCATTATTTATAACACGCTGTTTATTTGCAGCGTATGTGTGACTCCTGAGAGCATAAATAGACATTAGAAGCATTTAACTGCATGACCTGCTGCCAGTCACCAGAATTAGATTTTCTCTCGTGGGTCCTGATGATGCAGGATCACTAAAACTGTCTAATGAAAACGTTGCCTGTCTGTCTGGATGACATCATGTTTATTCCTCTTGGTGCATTTGTAAAGATCATGATATTTATCAAAGGTCAAAGAGAAAAACAGAATCAACAAAGAGGAACTTGGAACTACAAACTTAACAACAAGGTTACTTTAGACATACAGCCTAAAATATGAGTTAGGAGGATGACAACTTTAATTAATTGACATGTGATCTCATCTTGCCCACTTCTGAGATAGTGTTCGAAATGTTGATTTAGTTTCAAACTGCCCAAAAAATTCAGCTTTTTTCTGTAAATGGAATTTTAGAACATGAGGTAAGTTCTAGGATGGAAAGTACAAGTCAGTACAATGAAAACGAGATGGTTATTTGACAGCCTGTGAGGTACTGTGGATTGCCCAGATGTTTCAAAGCCCTGCCTCTGGATTTGACGAGAAAATGCTAACCAGGGTTTACAAATTTGAATCAAGCCTAGATTAATTACAATTATAGCTCATGTAGAGCAGGTAGTTAAGACCCATTCTGTCCTTTCCTCCTTTTTATTTAGTTTGTCACTTAACAGCTGCCAGACCCACATTTCTAACAGGGTTTTTTTGAAGATATTATAAACTTGCAGAGATGTACAGCACTTAACAGTAACAGCTGTTAGCTGTTTATTTGTAAAATCAGTTAGAAGACTGTTTGAACTGTGGGCCTGATTCAGTTGAGGGTTTTTTAAATATGTTTATTGGGTTGGAGAGGCCAGAGAGACGCCAGAAGACAACCTACAGGTAAGACTGCTTCACTAATTTCCTTGTGGTCAAATGGAATACAATTTCTGACTTGTTGCAGACATGAATTTACAAAACAAGTTGTTAATGATGTTTTTTTTTAATGCCAATGAACTATAATTAGATAAACTGCTTCACAGGTTTCGTTTGGACCTTTTTGCTGATTATTTTGACTTTACACTTGACCTGCTTTTCCTCCCACACGTAGCCTGTAGGATGTGTAGGGGCAGAGACGCGCTGAAACCGTAGTTCATCACCTGTAAGTTGCATACCAAGGGATTCAAAATGGTGTGTAGAAAATGCCATGATGTTTATGTCAAGTTAGAAAGCAGACAAATGGACAGTATTTACTTATGTAGATATTTAGAGTGCATTTGTACGGACGCGTATTGCTGCCGCAGCAAGAAAAAGAAAACAGATCAGTATCACGTTATAATGTGCAACGTCTATTGTTATAACAAGATGTTCTTAATGTTTAAACGGGTCATTTTTAAGTTATTATGACGTACAAATTTATTCCGGTACTACAAGAAAGTTTTCTTGTTATAACAATATACTATTTATCTTATTAGAACGTGAAATGTTTCATTTTATAACATGATAACTTTTGTTATAATGTCATTTTATAACATGAAACTCAGCAATGTGAAAATATCTCGTTATAACATGAGAAACATCTTGTTATAACAAACTTTTATGTCATGTTTTAATGTGTTGCTTATCTGTTTTTCTGCCGTGGCAACAGTACATTACTGGCTTAAATGTATTAATACTCACTATTGGAAATTTGCTAATCACAGACATGTCTACAATACAATGAACTCCCAGTTCCCAGGTCTGTCACTCTATGGAAGTCCCACACTGCTGCACTTGTGCTGCAGTCTGGCGCTGCTCCCCTGCGTCTCAGATGACCATGTGGAAAACACATGGGAGCTGATTATGTAATTCACTTAGTTGGGCCATTCGCCACTTTCAGCTTAGGCTTGTTTTAATCCACTTGGCACCCATGAGTTAGACCAAACCAGGGTGTTATATAGTGGTGATCTTAAGCGTATAGTTAGAACTTGGTGAACTTGTTGAACTTAGGGTTCAAAGCTCATTTGGTACTTTTATCTTTAGTGATGTTACAATAAGTGTGTTTGTAGCGCGAGTAACCCCATTTTGAGTGAAACCTTTCAACCTAAGGAATCCTGTCACTTCAAGTCGATTAGTCCCACCTATACTATATTTACATGGTTTAACTAAACTCCGTCATGCCAAACATGCATTTTAACCTAGAAATATTTCTTACATCAGGTCAAATCTATTACTTCTCATCATTTGCCTGAGTGCACATTGGTTTTACCAATACGTATTTGCCTACAGCTGAGTTTTTATCGGAATGGCCTCTTATTACATCAGAGCATAATCTCAGATCACCATAGAGCATGTAGTAACAGCAGAGGACGAGTTGACCTGTTACATATGTGAGAAAAATCATTCAATACCAGTGTATGCGATAAGGGGAGGGCTGAGCACAGGAGCCAGGACAGGAAATGATTCATGCACAAGGCCTTGATGTAACAAAAAACAATAATATAAATGTTTATAGATAAAAAAAAGTGCTGATAAAACCCCAGAAAAGTTTTCCTAGAGGATGATTTTAACTTCCACGCCTGTTGTAACTCCTTCCTTAAGCATAGATCATCTTAAAGTTTGGGGTGTTTTTTTGAGTTTGACCTGCAATTTATGGTTTTAAGTAAGTGTGTCCTGAGTTGAGCAGTATCTGCATTTAACCTGCTCAAGCAGCGGACCACTCTTCCAGGAGGAAACATCAAGAATAAGAGGACTTCCTCACTTGCAGCAGCCAGCCTCTGCAGGCAATGAGTCATGGCAGTATGTGAGCATGTCTGGTCCAGGGAGTCAAAATCATTTTCACTGCTGATAACCTGTGTATTTATGTATTTTAATATGATCTTCTCAGTATTGAGAATCTAGTAACATATTTCCTTTCCCTTTCTTCCTGTTGGGCTCCTGCAGAAACTGGAGGAGGAAAAAGGAAAGAAGGAGAAGGAGCGCCTGGAGATCGAGAGGGAAAGGAGAGAGAGGGACAAAGAGCGGGAGCGCGAGAGGGAACGCCGCGACCGCGAGAAAGAGAAGGAAAGGGAGAGGGAGAGGGACAAGGAGCGGGAAAGAGACCGCGACCGTGAACGGGAGAGAGACCGCGAGCGAGAGAGGACGAAGGAGCGAGAAAGGGAGCGCGAGAGGGAGAGGAGTCGAGACGTCAGTGAAGATCGCAGCAGATCGAGGTCAGTGGGAGGACAGTGATGCTCCATTTTTAACGCTAGTCAAAGCACATGACTCATTATTTCAGTGTAGTTTAGTGTGTGTAAATCCACTGTACTGATGAGCCAAGTAGTGGGGCTATAATTATAATCACAGTAAAAAACATCAAATGTCATAACAGCTTCATGCAAGAATTATTTTGATTTAACTTCAGAGTATTATGTGTGTTTTTATATAGTGGTCCAAGGAGAGCCTGTTGGTTACATATAAATTTTTGTTTTCTTCTGCAGCCCTAAAAATGAATCCTACCTTTATGAAGCTTAAGAATCATAAATGGAAAACATTTGGAACACCTTTTGATTCATACTCTCCAAAATGGTCACATAGTTTGAGCCACTAACCCCCGGTCTCAACCACAAGCATGTCAGACATTTTTTCACTCGCATCTGTCACACAACAGCAATACTCTCATTTAAATCTGTACAGCTGTCTGCATCAGCTCGGTGCGCGCTTGAGTCTCAGTTGCATCTTATGGGTGTAACTATCACCTGAACCTTTTACACTTGAAGTTTATTTTTTCAACAATACACAGGTCAGTGTGTGGTTGATGCCCACTAAAAAGGCACTGACAAAGTATATTTATCTACATTTTGTAACCTAGACAGAGCAAAGTGTGCTCCCGAGTCAGAGAGCAGCTCTCTCTGCCCCAGTTTGTAATCCCACAGTTTATTAATGGGAAAACTGTAACCTTCACTGTACATTTACTGACACAAGACTAAACTTTAGTCCCTCTGCTCTCACCAACACCTGTCTGCCCTGAGTGCAGCCACTGGCACTTTTATTTTTTCTCAACCATGCACACTATGCACAAACTCTAACTGCCTTGCTTCTGCCACAACCACATGCATCGTGTTGATGGAAAAAGAGATCAGGAAGATTCACACTTACCAAAGGAAAACTGGTCATGGCAATGAAAACCTGGCTGCTCATTTGCTGCTGAGGTTTTGAAATGCATGGACAAGATATAACTGGTAAAGACACTTTAGTGTGGCGTGATGCTGGTGTGACGTTTTCGGTCTAGACGTGGAGTTACCCCTGACGCCTTAACAAAACGTGTGATAAACGTGTGATAATGTTCATGAAGATACTTGACAAAACAATCTCACTTCAAGGTCTGTTTAGTAGCTGTTCTGGACTTTTCTCTGATATGCTCCAGAACAGCTGTTAAGTGAGTGCATTAGGTTCAGCAAGTATGCTTAATTCAGTGTGTCAGAAAATAAGTGTGCTGGCTCGTGTCTTATACAATGTAATGAAACCACTGTGGTAAAATGCAGCTCTGTTGTTGGCAGTTGGTGCTGGCTCAGGCCAAATCAACACGACTGACTACACCTGAAATAAGTGCCTGGTTTCATTCTTTACATTTTTTCTTCTTATTTCAACTTTAAGATAATTCAATAAGGCTAACACTCATAACCTGTTGTCTTCTGCAGAGAGAGGACTAGAGAAGAGAAAAAACGAGACCGTGATGAAGACGAGGAAGATGTGTATGAACGGAGGAGACTGGAGAGGAGGCTTAGAGACAAGGAGGCGGCTTACCAAGAAGTATGTATATTATCTCTCAGGTCATTTTGGTGAATTAGACATGGGTTTGAATTGCAAACAAAGAAATTAATTTAGTTGTCATTTGTTAATGTCTGGCTCAGTGATGGTTGAGTTTTTTTGTGTGTTCTTAAAGCGGCTGAAAAACTGGGAGATCCGGGAGAGGAAGAAATCTCGTGACTACAGCAAAGAAACGGAGCGGGAGGATGAGAGGCGTCGTGAAATGGTATACATGAGAGCATACCACACCAGGTTTTAAAATATTTTGACTTTCTGGATTTATGCATTTATGTTACTGTGCTTAAATTCAGATGAAAGAAGCCAAAAGGCTGAAAGAGTTCCTTGAAGATTATGACGACGACAGAGACGACCCAAAATACTACAGGTTATTATCTGTCTTACTGCACATTTACAAGTGTGAGGCACACTCTTCTGCTTTGCATTTGTCATGACTTGACTTCTCTCTCTCATCTGCAGGGGCAGTGCTTTGCAGAAGCGACTTCGTGATCGAGAAAAGGAGACAGAATTGGACGAGCGAGACCGGAAGAGGGAGAAAGAGGAGCTTGAGGAGATCAGACAGAGGCTTCTGGCTGAAGGTCACCCTGACCCTGATGCTGAGCTGCAGAGGGTGAGTCAGTCATTATGTTCACAGGGGGAGCCACAGTAAGGAAATTTCCCCACAGTTTAACAATCTCATGACAACCACCATTGTTACTGATTACACTGGATATTTTAGAACAATAACTGTAGCTGATGCCCACAGACGAGTTGCAAAGTAACACTGACATTAAGTACATGCCAGTTATAATGTTAGCTCCTTGCCAAAGCTTGTTTGGTTTAGCCGAGTTAGGCTTAGTTTAGACAGAACACCACAATACTCACTTTTATGTCTGCCTGCCCCGCACAACTGCAGATGCAGGGGCTCCGTATAATTGCCCTTCCATCAGATTTCAGTTTGTACAACCATATCCAGTTGTCAAGCAATGTCTAAAGACAATTTTGTAATGAAACTTCAAATACGTAAAGCAGTGCATGACCCAAATGCAGCATCAAGAATAAAGTACAGTGGTTCATTCAATGAAAAATGATAAGAAAGCTTTTTGATAAAAATAAGCATTCAAAAATGATTTAAACAAAGACACTGATGTAGCAGGCCGGAGGTCCTCAGGCAGGTCGTTCCACAGCAGATGAACAGCAACAGTCAAATCTTAAAATAAATCCTAAAAGAGACTGGTAGCCAGTGCAAGGTAATTAAAATTGGAGTAATGGGTTTTCTTTTCTTGGTTTTTGTCAGGAGTCTCACTGTTGCATTCTGGAGTCAATGTATTGATTTATGATTTGGGTGTCATTCTGTCATGTCAGGGTGTGATTAGGCTGCAGCGTTGCGTTTGAAATCTGACTCCTGCTACTATGTGCTGCGACTCTGCTACTGCACGGAGCAGACACTTAAAATGTATTATTGTCATATCTGTCACGTGACTAAGTATTGATAACATGCATGGAGGTGGTGAGAAGTAATGTAATTGGTGTTTGCCTGAACGCAGTTAAAAGCTGGTAACACCTACTACTGTGGCGAGTCTGGCGTTTAGGTGCACTTTAGTAACCAGGTTACCCTCGTCTGTCTCCATTAAGCTGATTACTTAACTGTCATGTAGACAAGA
>JAJHUR010075148.1:0-12458 GCA_027495735.1 Lutjanus campechanus | reverse complement strand
GATATAACTGGTAAAGACACTTTAGTGTGGCGTGATGCTGGTGTGACGTTTTCGGTCTAGACGTGGAGTTACCCCTGACGCCTTAAAAAAACGTGTGATAAATGTATGATAATGTTCATGAAGATACTTGACAGAACAATCTCACTTCAAGGTCTGTTTAGTAGCTGTTCTGGACTTTTCTCTGATATGCTCCAGAACAGCTGTTAAGTGAGTGCATTAGGTTCAGCAAGTATGCTTAATTCAGTGTGTCAGAAAACAAGTGTGCTGGCTCGTGTCTTATACAATGTAATGAAACCACTGTGGTAAAATGCAGCTCTGTTGTTGGCAGTTGGTGCTGGCTCAGGCCAAATCAACACGACTGACTACACCTGAAATAAGTGCCTGGTTTCATTCTTTACATTTTTTCTTCTTATTTCAACTTTAAGATAATTCAATAAGGCTAACACTCATAACCTGTTGTCTTCTGCAGAGAGAGGACTAGAGAAGAGAAAAAACGAGACCGTGATGAAGACGAGGAAGATGTGTATGAACGGAGGAGACTGGAGAGGAGGCTTAGAGACAAGGAGGCGGCTTACCAAGAAGTATGTATATTATCTCTCAGGTCATTTTGGTGAATTAGACATGGGTTTGAATTGCAAACAAAGAAATTAATTTAGTTGTCATTTGTTAATGTCTGGCTCAGTGATGGTTGAGTTTTTTTTGTTTTTTTTGTGTGTGTGTTCTTAAAGCGGCTGAAAAACTGGGAGATCCGGGAGAGGAAGAAATCTCGTGACTACAGCAAAGAAACGGAGCGGGAGGATGAGAGGCGTCGTGAAATGGTATACATGAGAGCATACCACACCAGGTTTTAAAATATTTTGACTTTCTAGATTTATGCATTTATGTTACTGTGCTTAAATTCAGATGAAAGAAGCCAAAAGGCTGAAAGAGTTCCTTGAAGATTATGACGACGACAGAGACGACCCAAAATACTACAGGTTATTATCTGTCTTACTGCACATTTACAAGTGTGAGGCACACTCTTCTGCTTTGCATTTGTCATGACTTGACTTCTCTCTCTCATCTGCAGGGGCAGTGCTTTGCAGAAGCGACTTCGTGATCGAGAAAAGGAGACAGAATTGGACGAGCGAGACCGGAAGAGGGAGAAAGAGGAGCTTGAGGAGATCAGACAGAGGCTTCTGGCTGAAGGTCACCCTGACCCTGATGCTGAGCTGCAGAGGGTGAGTCAGTCATTATGTTCACAAGGGAAGCCACAGCAAGGAAATTTCCCCACAGTTTAACAATCTCATGACAACCACCATTGTTACTGATTACACTGGACATTTTAGAACAATAACTGTAGCTGACGCCCACAGACGAGTTGCAAAGTAACACTGACATTAAGAACATGCCAGTTGTATTGCTAGCTCCTTGTCAAAGCTTGTTTGGTTTAACCGAGTTAGGCTTAGTTTAGACAGAACACCAGAATACTCACTTTTATGTCTGCCTGCCCCGCACAACTGCAGATGCAGGGGCTCCGTATAATTGCCCTTCCATCAGATTTCAGTTTGTACAACCATATCCAGTTGTCAAGCAACCCCATAACAATAGAGTTTATTTGTATAGCGCAAAAAATAAACAAGTTGGCACGAGGAATAAAAGGGGAATGAAACTTAAGAACAATAGATGATTAAAAACCATAAATAAAATACCAAGAATAAAATATAAAGACAGCAAGAATAAAGTACAGTGGTTATTTAAAAATGAAAAGAAAAATTATAAGAGATTTTTTGATTTAAAAAAAAAAAAGCATTAGAAAATGATTTAAACAAAGGTCCTCAGGCAGGTCGTTCCACAGCGGAGGAACAGCAACAGTAAAATCTTAAAATAAATCCTGAAAGAGACTGGTAGCCAGTGCAAGGTAATTAAAATTGGAGTAATGGGTTTTCTTTTCTTGTTTTTTGTCAGGAGTCTCACTGCTGCATTCTGGAGTCAATGTATTGATTTATGATTTGGGTGTCATTCTGTCATGTCAGGGTGTGATTAGGCTGCAGCGTTGCGTTTGAAATCTGACTCCTGCTACTATGTGCTGCGACTCTGCTACTGCACGGAGCAGACACTTAAAATGTATTATTGTCATATCTGTCACGTGACTAAGTATTGATAACATGCATGGAGGTGGTGAGAAGTAATGTAATTGGTGTTTGCCTGAACGCAGTTAAAAGCTGGTAACACCTACTACTGTGGCAAGTCTGGCGTTTAGGTGCACTTTAGTAACCAGGTTACCCTCGTCTGTCTCCATTAAGCTGATTACTTAACTGTCATGTAGACAAGAAAACTGTTTGTATAATCAGAGTTGGATAAAACCAGGAGAAACCTCATTAGTCCTGGTCATTGCTTTGTCACAGATAATAATGTTTCTAATCATTATGGCTACAAAATGAGGTCAGGCATGAGGGAGCATTCTTGATTAGTGGCATGCTGCATGTTTACATGTACTGTAGTAACCTGGTCACTGTAAATGTATACAAATTCTGCAATTACTCTCATGACCTGTTTTCTCCAAGTAACCTTGAACTGTGGCGTGGAGGATTTTGGTCTTTTAGCTCTCATGTGGTGTGTTTATGTCTTTTTTGTTTTGTTTTGTATGAATTTAAGTACATATAGTACACTTTCTGGTTGAAGTTATTTCTGTATCTGTTGTTAAAATGTTATCAGTCATCAAATATTCGTTCTTGACACATAAAAATGATAAAAATGAAAAGTGCACCAGGATGTGAGGCATTTTTAAAAAAAAAATTTCATGCCTGTTTGTGTAGATGGAGGAGGAGGCAGAGCGCAGACGACAGCCTCCTCTAAAACTTGAACCCGAGGAGGACGTGAACCAGGAGAAGTCCCACAAAGATCGGGATCGGGAGAAGAGAGGGTCGGGAAGGCCCGCCGAGCCGATGCCTCGAGGCCCCCCGCAGCATTCGGACGATGACGACGTGGATGCAGAGGAGGACGACTACCATGATGGCGAGGACTCAGAAGAGGCCAAGCCACAACTCAAACCCATCATGCGACCAATCACCACTGCTCCCTCAGTGTCCTCTGCCAGTGGGAACGCGACTCCAAACACACCCGGCAACGAATCTCCCTGCGGCATAATCATTCCAGGCGAGAACACTCCTGAGGTCCAACCTCCAGAGGAGCACCGGCCCAAGATCGGTCTCAGTCTCAAACTGGGTGAGTAGGGCGGCAAACTACAGACACGGAGGACGCTGTGTCGTCAGCATCACCGCTTTCTGTCAGAAAAATAAACCGGTGTTTCTCTCCTTCAGGTGCCACCAACAGTCCCAGCCAGCTCACTGCTGGTAAGAGAAAGAAGCTGGCAACTGTGGAAAGTGTTTTCAACAAGTTTGATGACGAAGAGGCTGATGAGCAGCCCCGCAAAAGGAAACTGGTTCCGCTGGACTATGGCGACGACGACAAGAGTCTGGGACTGGACGGGGCAGAAATATCAGGGGCCAAAGGCAGCATCAACACAGAGGAGAAACGCAAGCACATAAAGAGCCTTATAGAGAAGATCCCTACAGCCAGGCCAGAGCTCTTCTCCTACCCTCTGGACTGGGCCATGGTTGACTCGGTAAAGAGCCTCTGGCTGTTTGATCTGAAACAATTTTATTAACTTTTCTAATCTTTAAAATGTTGAAGAGAGTGTGGTTATTTAATATTCTGTGCTTGTGCATTAGGGTTGAGATCCTCAGCTACATTTACATTTTCTGATTGTTCTCTCTGTAGACTCTGATGGATCGACGCATTAGACCATGGATCAATAAGAAGATTATTGAATACATTGGCGAGGAGGAACCCACATTGGTTGATTTTGTCTGTTCAAAGGTTTGTGATTATTTCTCTTGATGAGAAAACTCTCCCGTCAGCTGTATTATTTTCAGGTTCCCTGGTGTTTTAACCTTTATTTTAAAATGCTGGTTCCCATTGAAAACATGAAAACAAAAATAATAAACAAAAATAAAAATATGAATCAGTAATAGTCACTGATTTTTTATTTATTTACTACTTGTGTCTGGGGGTGTGTTGTGCTGCTCTACTGCTCATTTTAACTGAATGTTTTTTCTTTTCTCCCCAGGTAATGGCACACAGCACCCCTCAGGGTATTCTTGATGATGTTGCAATGGTAAGTTGAAATTAGTACTGAATCACAAAGCCAGTCTGTTTAAAATGATCTGTTATAGGGGCAACCAGTTATTTACACCTGGTGTGATCACTTGTTGAGGTTAATATCAATTCGTACTTCTCCTTGTTTGGGGTATGTGGTTGATTTTCTACCAAAAGCACACATATAATAACCCCAAATAACAAACAGCAAATAGCCAAAACATGTACTTATAAATAAAGTTAGTCACACAAGCTACCCTTAGGAGGCTGCAAAAGTACATACAGTTAATACAGACTCAGCATGGGCCTGATACTCTTCAAGATTTGTTGTCAAATCCTATATTTGAAGAGTAACATTATTATGGCTGAGACTTGACACTGTACAGCATATTTTCAGTAGTTCCCCGGTCTTTAGCCATGCAAGCAATATGCCTATAGGGATGTCAGTTGTTCCACCATGTTGGTCCAGATCGAAATATCTCAGCAACAACTGGATGGATCGCCATGTCACTTTGTCATTAGTCATGAGATCCATGATCCCCAGAAGATGAATCCTAGCGACTTTGGCGATACCCCAACTTGTCATCTAACACCACCATCAGGTTGACATCTGGGGTTTTTCCATGTCCTCTGGTTCTCTAGTGATGTCTTAACTTGTTCTCTCACACCTCATCAGGTCAAAATGTCAATTTGTAGAATACTTGCAACTTTGACCAAATACCTGCAAAACTAAAGATATTTCCATCAACCACAACTGTTCTTTATATATTTAGTGCTAATTAGCAAATAGTAGCATGCTGACACACTAAACAACGATATATTTTCTTTAGTAAAAGTACGATTTGTCTCAGATTTATTTCATATATTTATTAATTTGTTTTGATAAACAGTTTTTCTAACCAGCCTGTTTGTGTTCAGGTTCTGGATGAAGAAGCAGAAGTCTTCATAGTAAAAATGTGGAGGCTGTTGATATATGAAACAGAGGCGAAGAAGATCGGACTGGTGAAATAAAGACCTCGTCTCTGTCTGACTTCCTTCGCTCACAGTTCTGCCACCTGCAGTTTTGTGGTCCAGCAGACTGTAAACATGTGTCCATACACCCTCCATTCCATCAGCAAGGAGCTGCTGCCTTGTATGTGTGTGTGTGTGTGTGTGTGTTTGGAAGAAGAAAGTCTGAGCTGTGAACAGAAAGGGTTTGCACAAACATACTGCATGATAAAATTTTGGTTGTATTTTTTTTTTTTCCTTTGTTGAAGCTGTTGAGGCAAAAGACACTGCATTTCACCCATCTGTTCTCCAATATGTTGGACACATTCTGCTTTGATTTACTGTCGTCATGTCGAGGCACTGCTCCATTGTGTGAACTAATAAATATGCTTTTTTAGAAAACGGTGTTTGTCTTTCAGTTGTCTATTTGCATCCATTTGGATGGTTTTAAACAGTTATGCTTGTGAAACTAATTTGTTTCCTGCTGCTTTGTAGTTACAATATCACAAAACTCCTTCAAATTATCAGAAACAGAAACAAAATGGGCATTTCTGTGCCAAAGTTATTAAAATTAGTATTTCATTAGTTACTTAACTAATATACTGTGGTCTTCTTTTGAGTTGCATATTGTGGAAATGAAATTTTTTTTATTATAACTATTATTTATATTCTTGCTAAATATCATTCATAAGTGTTGATTTGCAAAAAAACAAAGCCTTATTTAGCCTTGTATAAGGCTAAATAAGCCAGTGACAGTTTATTGTTTCAGTGCCATGATATTATTTTGTTTATATATTGTCCCCCATTGGTCAGGTTCTAATAAAAATAAATGTGTTTAAGTTTTTAAATATACAGACAAAATAGTCATTTATATGCAATAAATAAATATTCCTAAAAACGTATAAATAAATATAAACATGAATAACTGAACAAATAAATATGAAAATAAAAATTAATCTTTAATTTTTTTAAATTTTAATTTTATTATTTGTCTTCATATTTTAACACTTATCTTATTCTTTTACAGGTTTATTTTTTATGGCACTCCCATGACTCCACAGTAGTCATATGGCTCATAAGACAGAAAATCACAAAAAATACAATTGAACGGCTGAATGGATTAACCATGTGAAATATCCAATTAATAAAAAAAATCAAAATGATCTCGGGAGTGGCTGCTCGGACTGTCTTTCTTTGTTTAGTACTTTTTGTACTAAAAACTGTCATTACTCCCTCATGACTTCCCTCCCCTCTGTGCTCCTCCAGCGGGTCTCGTAGATACGTGGCAGGTTCGCCTCGACAGGTTGAGAAACTGAACTTTGACCCGGAAACACTTCACATCGGCACCAAACAAGAGGATGTTCTGTTAGCCTGTTTGTTAGCTGCTAACCAAGTCGGGAAGTTGCAATATTATTGTTGACAGCTGAGTCTGGAGGAAACGATGCGGGGTGTCGGATATTTGCGGGTGAACGTGAACATGTCAGGATTCTTCTTCGTTGAATTCTGAGAGACAGACGGTTACCGATGCTAGTTAGCTTAGCTGTGCTAACGTTGTCGAGGCCGGGGGATGTAACGTCTCTGTTTAGTTAAGCTAACGTGGATGTTTGGCTGCGAGCTGAACTGGTACCAGAAGAGAGACGTGACATTTATTAAATCAGCCAGTATTGTTAACTTAACAGCTGCAGTTCAGGGTATGCAATTTAACCTGACGAGCACGAATAAAAGTCCGTGTTTAAGTATAGGTCTAGGCTGCTTTTGATGGTTTAGCTTAGCAGTAGATTAGCCGAAGAGAAAAGTGCAGTCATGGACGATTTTAGCTCGATCAGCCTGCTGTCTCTTGCGATGTTGGTGGGATGTTATGTGGCTGGAACAATACCGTTAGCAGTCAACTTTTCAGAGGTAAGTCTGTGACATGCAAAGCTTTAAATTGTGGAAGCTTGCACAGTTTAGCTGACTTTGGCACTGACCACACTTTAAAATTTACAGAGGCAGGGTGCACAATTAACTTTTTATCCACCTGACAAATCTTTAGTGAGTGTACACATTTCACCAGCCAGATTACTGTAGTTGTTTTGTTTGATGTTTTTATGACTGGTGAGTGATGCAAATCCAGCCACTTGTATATCTTGCCAGCATTTAGCTGGTGCTAGTTTTGTGCCCTGCAGTGAGGTAAAAGTTCATCCCTGTCAGTGCCATTTAATCAGAGGTATTGATTGTATCTGTAAGATTATGAGATAATCAATTCTTAATCTTGTGTTTACCGGGTTTACAAACAATGAGACAGATTTGTGCTAAAGATTTTTATCTGACTCTCTTTTCTCCAGGAGAGGCTGAAGCTGATCACTGTGCTGGGAGCAGGGCTGCTGTGTGGGACTGCACTTGCTGTTATCATTCCTGAGGGGGTCCACGCACTTTATGAAGAAATCCTTGAAGGTAGAGTTCACCAAAACAGTGAATTTCCTTAAGGACAAGGGGATGGCTCGATACTACTTCATGTCTAGTACCACAACTTTGAGTATTTTCCAAAACCAGTTTGATAAAGTCTTTTCCCGTCTCTTAAACAGCTAAGCTGTTAATAGTACATTTGTATGGATGCACTTTGCTTAACCTAGCCATATAAAACATCTCATGCTCATGCATAGAACAGCACCGTTTTTGTTTGGCCAACACCAGTGAAATGTTAAAAATGAAATTTAGGGAAATTGCATTAAGTGCATTAATTGCATCAGGCTGCCTTTTTCTTCCATGAGTTTAAAATAACTCCTCACAGCTGACATGATGACTGTGCTGCTGTTCACGTGACACGTGCTGCACATCCGTGTTACTGTGACACAAACTGTTTCCCCAACTAGGGCTTTGTAGTGTTCAAAGATTTTAGATACTGGTACTGATACCTTGGCTTTGACATGAGTTTCTGAATGATACTTTTTTTTGGAAACCACATCATTTTAACAAAAAGAAAATGACATTACACATTGCGGTGCAGTTGTTCACTTTAAAGGAGGAAGTTGTTCAAAGACCTGGTGGTAAAACATTAAGACAGTAATTCCTGTCTCTGGGTGTAACTTAGTGTTTTTCCTGCATACTGTGACGTCTAATGTGAGACAGCATTATTAAATCTTGGTAAAAGCATGATGTGTGCTTAATGGCTGACTGGTTCTGATGCAGTTTGGTCAGTGCCAAGAAGTTCAGTACCCAGCCCTCTCTCCATCTCCCAAAGGCAAAGCTGTATTTCATTATTCTTAAACCAATAAGTCAGTAAAATAAAACTTTAATATTGTTAAGGTTGCAACTGATGAGTATTTCCATGATGCGTGATTCTCAGTTTTTTTTAAATACATAAAATTCTGAAATTATTCACAGCAATGAATAATGCCTGTCTCAAGTCCAAGAGAATGTCTTCATATTGCTGGCTAACAATTCAAAATACAGAGATATGATGTTGGACAAAATCTATCTAAAATATATCAAAGTGAGAAGCAGTAAATCATCAATTTGTAGAAGCTGCAACCAGAGAACCTTTTACTTTTTTGTTTCATTTCAGTCATTATTGACTTAAATAATTCAGTGTTTATCATATTTTTTGCTGATTAATTTTCTCAGTTGTCAAATAGATGAATTGACATATTATTTCAGCACTCAATTAAATTTCAATTAACTTTTAATTCACCACAATACTGCTTTCCAGGTAGTCCTGGGTGCTTAAGTTTATTAAAGACAATGACACAATGAGAATATGTAAATATTTTAATTGTAGTAGCAGTCTGCACTTTCGAGATTTCAGTTTGTACCGGTCCAGCTGGTTCCAGACAGTGTTACAATGATACAGTTTAAGCGTTAGCCTGTTCAGTTATTCCATATGTGACAAACCCTTCTTGGAATAATTTGTACTTTATGGTTTTAGTATCGGTTTGTGGTTCTGTAAAGCTCTGTGCTTAAAATGATTTGTGGTCGGGCGTCCTGGTTGCTTCGGAGCATAAGATCCTGACCATGTAATTAACATTTTCTTCCTTCATTGCCTGTCGGTTGTCAGAACGCCCCACCAACTTCTTTATTGTTTTTGCCTCTTTGTCAGAGCTGCAGATGCCTTCAGGAGTGTCTCAGGCCAGAAAGACACCAAAAGATAACTAAGTGTAGAGCATATAGACATGTGATATTTGTATACTGAATATTTGCCCGTGTGGAGTGTAACAGTTTGAATCCTTTTCAAACAGACCAAAGTTCAGCGTGTGGTAAAATACAACCAGCTGACGTGTTTTTTTTTTTGTCTTGCGTAACAAACTTTGTCAAACAAAGTTATTTGTTTTGTGTCCATTTACATAATTGCCTCTCAAAAGAAAATTGCATGGGTTTATCACAGTTTCTGTTCTAGGCAGCGTCAGGAATGACGAACAGTGTTCTCCTAGACGTTGAACTTGTAGCGTGAAGATATTGACCATATTATTATTATTATCACCATCTTGTTGCAGCTGTTTACATTCAACCTGATTGAAAAATATGCCACAGGATTATTTCCTGTGTGTTTGCATATATATGGAAATAACTGTAGGCTTACATGTTGTGTTTTTATGTTTTATATTGTAAACTTTTTTTTTAATTAATTATCAGTTGTGTTTTGTGTGTCACTGCCACTCTAATTTAATTGTACAACCCTTTGTTGTGCAGTGATATAAATGACCTTGATTCCTTGAATCAAATGTGCTCCGGTGTTTTTAACAGTCCATCTGCCTCTTCCTGTCCCCTCCTGACCTCTGTCTCTGCAGGTGGACACCACAGCCATGGCCAGGTGGGAGTCCCGGAAGTGTCCGAGCCAAAGGGTGAAGTAGACACAGCTCTGAGTGCCAGCGGGAAACATGAACACAGTCACGAGCAGCTTCACGCCTGCATCGGCGTGTCTCTGGTGCTGGGCTTTGTCTTCATGCTGCTGGTGGACCAGATAGGCAGCTCTCATGTGCACAGCACTGAAGGTCGGTATTACGGAGAGCAAACACAAAGATTAAAGCATCCAAAGCACTTGATTCATGAAATGAACAGTGCACACGGCCAAGATGTCTGTGTGGAGATTTAGTTTGTGATAATGGGGCTTGGTGACAGCAGCTTTGTCATTAGCCTCATCAAATATTAATCTTCACTGGAAGAAAATGATTTTGTTGAATTAGACCCAAAACACCCCCAGATGGCTCAACTGCAAATTTGGTTCTCCCAGATGCACCCACGCTCCACACCCAACGATTTCAGAGCTTATTATTTGAGCAGCTAATTCTCTGCAAACTGTTTATGAAGTCTGCCAACGTGGGACACCACACAGTTGTTACTCTGTGTGGAGACGTTGTTCTGTCATTTTCATTTGGATCTACGTTTATACATTTCTTAAACATATAAAGATGGTCATTGCAAACATTTTTTCTGACTGGCTATTTTTATCTGTTTTAGATCCAGAGTCAGCAAGAGTCACCTCCTCGAAAATCACCACCACTCTGGGTCTCGTTGTCCACGCTGCAGGTAGGTCTGAGTTCAAATCATCCTTATTAGTGAAAATCACACATCCCATTTTAACCAGACATTTAAAACAGCTAAAAAAAACAAACACTGGTGATTAGTGAGAGTTTTTTTATAGACTGTCATTGTGCTCATGACCAAATATTAAATATCTCTCAGTAACTCTGTCTTTTGTCTCCAGCTGATGGGGTGGCACTGGGAGCTGCTGCCTCTACATCTCAGACCAGCGTTCAGCTCATTGTCTTTGTAGCGATCATGTTGCATAAGGTAATAATGCTTCATATCTTGTACAGTAAATCAATGTTTTTCAACTTCCTCTTTTATTTTGCAGCTGCATCATATATGTATGTACAAATGTATGCAGCAGCAAAACACGTGGAACGACTAATTGATTAGTGATCCACAGAAAATCAATCAGCAACTGTTTTGATGAGCAAGTTGTTAATTGTCATTTCCACATACAGAGTATGCAAGAACGAAACTGCGTTTCTCACAGCCCAAGGTGCTAACACAGACATGAAGAAATATAGAAATATTTTGAAAATTATATTCAATTAATAGTTTAAGCACCTTCATTTGTTCCAGCATCGCATTTCTGAGAATGAGCTGCTTTTATTTGTCTTATTTGACAGTAGACTAAATGTTTTGGGTTTTTTGTTTTCTGACAACAAAACTATTGCAACATTTGTAGGAAATTGTGATGGTTATTTTTAACTCTTTTCTGACACTGTATAGACCAAATGATTTTCTGAGAATATCTCTAAATCGTGAATCTATTTCAACTCTGTTACTCTGTCGTCTTCAGGCCCCAGCAGCGTTTGGCCTGGTATCGTTTCTGATGCATGCTGGTCTTGAGAGGAACCGCATCCGCAAACATCTCCTGGTCTTCGCCCTGGCAGCGCCCGTTCTCGCCATGCTCACCTTTTTAGGCCTCAGTCAGGTAAATGTTTTAATCGATGTTGTTCGTGGAGAATTTGGATTTTCATGACAGCTGCAGGAAGCGTTTTTCTTGTCTGACTGTCTCATATCTTATCTCCCCCCAAGACATGAGTTAAGATATATTTTTATTATTTATTTATTATTTATTATTTATATACAAATAGCCTGCTTGGAACAATAATGTGTGTCTATTTTTTCCCCCCTGCAAAATCAGTACAATTTCCACATTAAAATCCTTAAAAAGGCGTCTACTCCGTCTGCCTCTTTAAAAAAGAATCTATGCATGCAATGTGCAAATGTTGTTTGCATTTCCAGAGTTTTCCTGCTGGGAATGAACAAGACATCTCCTACTTCACTGTAAAGTCAGTTCTCAGTTTATGTTCACTATATCAAACTCTGCACATACATCAATCTGCACAGTGAAGCTCAAAGATCCAACTGTAGGAACAAGAAGAAAAACATATATTTGAGAGGAGGTGGACTTTAAATATCCGTTTAATTTCAAAAGAGTATCCAGCCTGAGGGAAACGTCAATGTCAGTGTCTGTCATCTTCTTGGAATAAGTTAAATAATGAGAAACTAAAAGGCCTTAGTTAAGTAAGCCTGTAGTGCTGTTAATACTTCAGGATTCTTGACAAGAGACATTTACCAGCCATGTTTTAGATAAGATGGACATTTCATTAGCCATAAAGAAATCTAAATGACCCGCTGTAACAGTAATTTCATCAACAGTCATGTTTGACATTTTGCCTCACAGTGTCTGTCTGTGTGTTTCCCTCTCAGAGCAGCAAAGAGGCCCTGTCAGACATCAACGCCACAGGCGTCGCCATGCTCTTCTCTGCCGGCACCTTCCTCTACGTGGCCACCGTTCACGTCCTGCCTGAGGTGGGGGG
>JAJHUR010075145.1:0-23295 GCA_027495735.1 Lutjanus campechanus | reverse complement strand
ATTTGGTTTTTTTTTTGTTTTTTTTTTTTTTTTTTTTTTTTTTTTTTTTTTTTTTTTTTTTTTTTTTTTTTTTTTTTTTTCCTGTAGCGTGCTACCTGTCAGTTACAGCACTGTAAATCTATCATGTTTGGAAACAATACTTGATGTACGGCCGTGACTCAGCAATAAAGTGTGACAGGAGAGCTGGGGTCGGCTTACACTGGGGCTGTGACTTCTCATGAGCCAGGCATGGAAGGAGGGCATTGAGACAGCACACTGATTACAGAGCTCGCACAAAGAGAGCTTTAATCTCTCGTTCAAAAATTGAAACCACAACAAACAGTAAAAACAATGAACACTGTCAGATTGGATAATTTAATTAAAATAAGTTATGAAACCTCCGTTTTATGCACTTTGTCTGTTAGCAATTCTTGATAAATAGCTGTTGTCGGTAAAGGCAGCGATATGAGTAGAGACACCAGCTGTCTGCTGCCCAGAGACGCACACACATTACACTGGAGGGATATGAGGTAAGAAAATACATTGCTCCCATGACAGGCTTTAATGAAAACCTACAGAATGTTAGGTTTGGTGATATTAAACTGTAAAATGAGAGCTATTAGTGACCGGTTGAAAGCGTTGGATGGTGAGCCAACATACGATCGACTTAATGTTTGCACTTTTACACATTTTACACCCGACTGATTTGGTGTGTGTTGGTAATGTTGTGTGCAATCCAACACTGCTGGTTTGACAACACATAAACCATCTTAATTCTTAATCTTCACAGTGAATGAATGTAGTATCTCTGAGTCAGAGTTGCCTCCGGGGGAAGTCTGATTGAATAACATTCGTTGTGGCTTCTCTGAGACCGCTACAGGTCTCACATACACAGTTTCTCATTATCACTTTAAACCTGTTTGTTGGCACTTTAAACACCTTTTTTTTTTTTTACACACCGTCTCTATCTCTTTTGTAAACTGTTGAATAACTATCACCTGAAGGTTAACACTGTTTTAAAGGGTAATTTCACCCAAAAATCAAAAATACATTTTTTTTCTATTACCTGTAGTGCTGTTTATTCATCCATATTGTTTTGGAGATATCTGACGTAGAGATGTCTGCTTTCTCTCTAATCTAATGGAACTCAGCTCCTGGTGCTCAAAGTGTAAAAAAAAATACATTTGAAAAACAGTGTCTCTTTCCATAAATCTGGGGTTAAACAAGATAATCCACAGACATTGTTGTGAGCAGTTTCATGTAGGAACTACTTTCTTTCTACTGAACTAAACCATGTAGAACGAAGTGTGCATCTACTCATGAATGAGAGGCTGGTGCTTTTGACAGTGCAGGATTAAAACATTGATGGTGTCCCTCTTGGCTGAGCTGTAACATTAGCACCACTGAGCTAGCTAGCGTGGTGATACAGTTGACGAGTTTAGTTCAGTAGTAATTTGTAATGTGGTTCCAAAGCTCCCAACATTTTCTTAGACTGAAAAAAGATAACATTTAACAACTTATCAGCATTTTCCGTCACGCTAAATACCTAAACTGAGACAAGACTTTGAAGGGTTGAGACTAAGTCAAGACCAAGGCGAAGCAGAGTCGAGATTAATTGCTGTAACATTTCTTGCTCTCTGACCCAAGTGTAGGAGTGGTACCATGGTCGGAGCTTACACTAGTTAACATTGATGTAATGTAACTATGCATTAGCTACATAGCTTCATGTGGCATGTCTAGTTATTGTTTATCACAAATTAGAATATAACTTAGCTAGCTCACTTTGTTAGCATCACTTACACTTAGTTTAACTTTGTTTATACTTCCCTTTGAAGTGTTGATAAACATTTGAGGTAGTCCCAGCTGCTTCAGTAAGTGTTGCATTGCAGAATTTACATACTGCTTTGTGTGTTCTTTTGGATGCTGTTTTACAGTTTTACTCTTTTCTGGTTTAGATAGCCAAATTTTATTTTATTATTAAATTTTATTATCTCCTCCCAGACAGCCACAGCTTCTCCTCCTGTCTCCCACATTCACTTTGTAAGAGCGTGTGTGATAGGGAGGCGGAGAGGAGTGAGAGTCGGCACCAGTAACTCTCTTTTAAATTGCAAGTGAGACAAGTCACTGTTTGCATTTGAAGCAGGAAGTTTTACATCCAGTCACAATAGTGATGTTAAATAAATCAGACAGTGTACATGCGATTTAGTAATGTCCCCATAGAAGTGGTCTTGAAATAAAACTGCTAGTCCTCTTTGTCTGAGACCAAGACAAGACTGAGTAAAAATGTGGCTGATTCCAAGACTAGACTGTCAAAAAGTGGTCTTGTGACCGGTCTGGAGACCAAAACGATCTTGAGTGCTATAACACTACTAAAAGCAATATTTGTGTATTTTTAAGCCCATCACTGATTTTATGTTTCATTTACTGAATAGACCGTTTGAATTCTTTCAACGAAGACTCTGAAATGGGCATTTGTGAGTTGAAACGACCTCAACTTGTGTTTTTGTGTTTACATGGAAAAACATTGTTTAATGAGCAACTACTGACAAAGAAATCATTTCACGTGAAACCACAACTCTACCATCCTACTGAATCAGTTTCTCCCATGTGGGTTTGTGGTTTCAAGCCTCAGACAGTGTCCAAGGAACTTTGAATGCAACCCCCCCCAAGCAACATTACTTTTGGTGTTTTGAGTACTGTTTACTTGACTACATGGACTGTTTTCTCACACCACGATGTATTTTCTGCATTAGCAATTGCGTGAGGCAGAAGGGAAGGAAAGCAATCAATGATGGACACAGGGAATGAAGTATGGAAGTTGGGAGGGAGAGAAAACAAGTAGAGGTCTGACAGGAGATTGGAAGAAAGTGCAGCTGGTGGAGGAGTGAGCCTGTCCAAGTTTTTACATTTTTTTCTCCCCAAATCTCTGTCACCCCTTTGCTCCCAGCACAGCCCCATTCCCTTTATGAGGTTCTGAGTCAGTTCTGTGTGTTTATGTGTGTGTGTAATTGTGGTTTAATGCATACAACCATTTGTGTTTGCATGTGTGGCCAGTAGATGTCTTGGTGGTCAAGCTCAGTGACGCTGGAAGACAAACTGGGCCAATACGCCCCCTCATTCCTGTCTTGTTATTTGTCTGTGTTTGGTTGGCCCACTTTCTACTGTCTGCTGCTCTTTCCTGTAGTACAATACATATGTTTCCGCCCTTAAGAGTAGCCCACAAATATGCTTTAATTACTTTGAAGCTATTACCAGTGGCAATGGGTAATAAATGGGTATGTGCTGTTGAATGCAGCACTACATGTATACAGACAGCAGCACAACCAAATAGATTAATTTCTTCCTTTTAAGATAATGGTTTTTGAACCAGATGAAACTCTTGGTCAGTTAAATCAGTGTTTCAGAGTATACAGCTTACATATTCATCCAATGTCAGGTCGTAACACTGTTCCACCGTCCTGAAGGTGGAGGGCCGATGAACTAAACTGCTCTAAAAATTATTACATAATCATTATTAAGTAATTACATATTTCTTTGTTTGAAAAAAAAAAGCTTACATTTTTCTGTTTACAAATGTAAAGTTTACATATTTCAAAATATTTCAGTCAAAAATTGAGTTTATACATCTCTGGTTAGAATACCTAAAGATTACATATTTTTGTGTAGAAAATAGTGAAAAGTTTCAATATTTCTGTTTTAAAAGTTACGTTTACATAATTCTATGTAAAACACGCCAAGTTTACATATTTCTGTTTGAGTTTACACAGTTTGTCTTAAAAAAGCATAAACTTTTCATAAACATAAAAAATTTCCGTGTAAAAAAGAAAGAAAAAGAAAAACAGAACCTTTACATATTTCTCTATTGAAATAACATTATGTTTACATGTTTCTTACCTGTTGAGGCCTCTTTACTCTGTGCCATGTTGGACTGTCTCAGACAAAAGTTGGCAGTTGGTTGACAGAGGTTGAAAATGGTGGTTTTAGATCCTACTGCGAGACACATATACTGGCTGATTTAGTTTGTGTTGAAATTCATAGTCACAGAAATTTAGGACCAAAATCCAACAATGTGACTGTTAATGCAACCCACATTTACAAACCCCACCATTCAGAATACCACACTGGCGAGCTAGCATAATCTTACTAGCGAAAACAGATTTACCCACACACTCACTTCTTTTCTCTGACCGTGACCAAATCTACACTCTCCTCCTCTTTTGAGTTTTTTTTATCCATGGCACTGCCAGCAAAATAGCCAACACATGTTTACTGTTTTAAGACGTTTTCATTTTTCTTTTAATTTGAAACAAAAAAGCACAACAGATAAGACACATAATCAAAAGAACCTAAAAACGCAAAGACCACCCACAATGACGGCACCATCTCAAAACCAAATTTGAAGTTCATTATGACAGAACCAGTCCAATGCATGGAGAGAACAGCAAACATGTGTGAAAACTAACAACAAAATCTCCATGACTCCATGTCCATGCCACCTATACAAAGATCCCCTACATATTACATAGTATTATTTTGCTAAATTATCAAATAATTAAGGCACACATACATGACTGCCACAAGTATTGCGTAGTTGAATGAGTATCCTGTTTGATATTAAATGAAGTAGTGTAGGTGATCACCCCTGGGGTCTCTAACAACAACCACAGTTGACTGGGCTGATTAAGGGCGGCAGTATATTCTGAACAAAATTGAATTTGATGTGTTCTCATGGGTAAAATGGCAGGTTTATGACTAAAGGGAAGTGCTGCATTTGGTTTTGATTGCTGCGGTCTGCACAAGTTTGCCAGCCAAAGCTGTTGAAATCTTCACCGCTCCCTGTACACTGCCATCTGCAACTAGTCAACAACATCATGCATTAAAGGGGCAGTTCACCCTAAAATCAAAAAAACATATTTTTACACTCTTACCTGTAGTACTATTTATTGTTGATGGTTTTGTAACTTCACAAGCTCTGACATATCCTCCACCTCAGAAACCACCGGTGAAAGTGCACAGGGTGAGGCTAACACACACAAATGCAAACAAAAGACTTGAAAACATTCAATGTAATATATGTAGTATGGGCTCCCTGCTCCTTCTCTCAGTTAAGGGGTCCATGGCCTGAAAAAAAAAAGAAGACAACTGTTCTAGATTCCTTTAGCGTGAGTTGTCGAGTTTTATCGGCCTTGGAAATATCTGATTTCCCTGGAATATAACGGAACAACATGTCATATGCTTGTGGTGATCAAAGTGCCAAAAAATACATTTTAAAAAGACTTAATAGCAATGTCTCAGTGCGCCAACAATCATGATCTGGTTTCTCAAGATAAACCACAGATCTTGTGAGCAATTGCATGTTGGAACTATTTTCTTTCTACCACCGCCAACCGTATCACCACGCAGAAGGAAGCATGCATCTACTCATGGACGAGAGGTTATAGCTCAGCCGAGGATGACACCATTGTTTACATCCCCCGCTGTCATGAGCAGGAACCTCTCATTTATGAGTAGATGCATGCTTCCTTACAGTTGGCGAGTGTAGTTCCGTAGAAGGAAAAAAGTATGTTTTTTGGCTGCTTTGAGCACCACAAATTGAACATCATCTAGTTCCCTTGTATTAGAGAGATGGCATCATATCTACAGTCAGTATCTCCAGAACTAGGTTACTCACACCAAAACTAGCACTACAGGTTAGAGGAAAAAGTATATATTTAGAGAGAACTGATCTGTTAAGTTACAGGCCACATATTTTCAGTTTGCTTCCATTAAACTGTACACGCACAAGTGTTTGCATCTTTTCTATGATTTGCCTGCTCCAACCGTGACTTGACAGCTCCTCCATCTGCTGTGGTACATTTCCGTGTGTGAGCCGTGTTACATAACTACAATATGGATATAAACTATCTGACGTCATTAGTGGTGCAACAATCTGGATAGATGAATTATGATCATTGGAAACTAGCAGCTGTATCTGGTAGCATAAATGTAAATTTAAAAAAAAAAGTCAGGATAGTTGTAACTGTTCAGTTTCGGAACAAGTGTGACACATGCAGAATGATAGTATGAGCTGTTTTCTTTCTGTTTTTTTTTTCTCAACACAGGCATTTAGAACGGAAATAGTTTTCGATGCCACAGGAGAAAATAGTTTCCAGCCGAAATGTCACCCTGTCATTTATAGTAATAATTGCAATACCATATCTCCCATTTCCCAGTAGGACTGTGTGTGTGGGCTCACCTTTGAGTGCGTCTGTCTCTGTGTGTGTTCATGCACGAGTCTTTGAATGATTAAGATGAAATGGTAACCTTAACTACTGTGGCCCACATTAAAAGAGAGTTGCAGGGAAGCTTCTGGCCTCAAAGTCAAAATCATTACTCACTGCTAAATGCTGATGAGTTATCATTTGATTGAGTTCAGTCATTTTTTTCCTCATCCCAGAGTCACAACAGATGCACATACACACAGCACATACACACAGTGGGGCATTATGTTTTCGGATTGTCTGATATATGATATCTCAGGACCACCTGGACACAAGTTCTTCAAATTTAGTGCAAATGTCCACTTGGACTCAAGGATGAACTGATTAGAATTTGTAAGTCAAAGGTCAAGGCCAATGTGAGCTCACAAAACATGTTTTATTTAACTCAAGGATTAGCAAAATGTCTCACATATGTGTAAAAGGATAAAATGATGAGGTGATGACGTTTTATATCCAAAAGGTCATAGGTCAGTTTTTGAGACATAATGTTCAGGTCTCTATCAGCTATCAGTCCTCTGTACCCCTCTGTAAAAATAGTCTCTAAGTGAAGACAGCATGTTTCTCACAGGAATCATACATGTCCGTATAGTTACAACTTCAATTTTGAAAAAAAAAGTTAAATGCCTTTTATTAAATTCCTTTAAAATCGTCATTACACATTTTAAATGAGTCTGGACAGACATGGGTGTAAACTGCAACTTGACTTGCTGGCAGTGGCATACAGCCGCATGCGGTAATACTATTTTTTTTCTTATTTTTTCTTTCCCTTTCAGCCGTCTCCACACCCTCCCTACAGGTGTCCTGGTCCGATTCCCTCTCTGTAGTAATAATAATAACAAAAATAATAATTGATAACACAGTACAGGCAGACCCAGCCAGCATGTGCTGATTTTTGTACTGGCCACAGAGCGCTGACGTGATTTTTCTTGCCTTTTTTGTCTACATGATTTTGATGTGTGTGCGTGTGCTCGCCTGTGTTCTTGGCTGACTTGCTTGTGTGTAAGCCACTACTTTCCCACGTTGTGGAGTAGGGTCTCCCACAGGCCTCCCTCCATGTCCCTCTCTCTCTCGTCTCTCTTTCTTTGCTTCCCTCTCTCTCCCCTTCAGTCTCCCTCCTCTCTCTTTCTTATCCCTCTCCCTCTCTCCTCCTCTCTGCACCTGTACTCGGCGCTCCAGCCCCAGCTGCTCCCATCTCAGCTCAGCGCTGTTGGCCGGAGCCCATGTTGCACTTGGCATGTCCTCTGAGACCCTGGGGCCACACTTGACGTGCGAGGGCCAGGCAGGCCCCCGCCCAGGCAAGGCTCCCGTGGCCAGGAGGAGCTGAGAGCAGACGGATGAGAGGAGGGCTGTGGGCTGGAGAAAGACCTGCTGGAATTCTGGGAGTAAAACGCTGACTCATTGTTAGGCCTGCTGAGCAGGAGATTGGGAAAAGACATGAGGGGAGTAAATGTTAAGGGAAAGGACAGATGTGTTTATAAGAGTTAATTCTGGTAAAGAGACAGTTTTTATGGCATTTTACTTCTGAAGAACTTCATCAAGTTGATGACAGATTCCAGTTTATTGCAACTTGGGTCTTATTTTTAGAGTCTTAGTCATAGTTGCGAAAACGTTTTAGTCATTAAAGTAATATCTGAGATATGGGAACATTGTTCAGACCAGTGGTTCTCAAATGGAAGTTTGGTCCAAGGCACCCCCAGGAAAATTGTCTTTGGCTTGATCACAGTCAACATGAATTAGCATACTAATAAGTAAAACAGTAAACGGAGTTAAATCATAGGCAGTTTAAATGCAGTTCAGTTGGCCAATTCTAAAATAGTTAGTCAAGCATATATCACCCATTAATGGTTAAAACTATCTCTCTCTACAGAAACATATGTATACGAGTGGGTCCTCAGTATTTAATCTGGCCTGTAAGAGATCCTAGGGTGAGAAAAAATTGAAAACCCTCTGGTTAAGATGATAAAACAGGTTTTAAACAAGCCAACAATTAAGTCATGTTATCTTTTCATTTATTCAGTGCTAAAATTTAAAGTGAGCGTGCCTGAAATTACAGACGTCTATCTGTAAAATGTGATGGATGTTCACTGTGGGTAGTTTGGCCAAAAACTTTACCGTTGTCGGAGCAATCTGAGTAATTCGTCAACCCATTTCCAGATATCTGTTATTAAGTGGGTGAGTTCAGTTTTATTATTGCCCATAGGAATGATGCTCACAACTACCAAAATAAGATCCAAGTCATAATAAATCTTAATTATGCTGTAATTTATGGTTACATT
This sequence comes from Lutjanus campechanus, assembly GCA_027495735.1. Lineage (NCBI taxonomy): Eukaryota > Metazoa > Chordata > Actinopteri > Lutjaniformes > Lutjanidae > Lutjanus > Lutjanus campechanus. The sequence continues at coordinate 14,780 of JAJHUR010075145.1, read as the reverse complement.
GGCCCACCTTGCTGGCACTGTCAACACTTCCCAAGGCAGCTTCACAGTAAATCTCTCACAATATCTTCATCAGTATGTTGCTCTGAAATATCTTAACAACTATTGGATTATTTGCTGCAAACTTTTCCTCAGACATTCTTGTTCTCCGGTTGATGAATCTTACTGACTTTGGTGATTCCCTGACTTTGGCCCTACTTCCTCTATTTGGTTGACATTTTTGTTTTTTTACTGAAACTGTTGGATGATGTGCAATGATATTTGGTCCAGATACCCACAGTGCCCCAAAGATGAAACCTAATGACTCTGGTGATGTCATCTTTTCATATGATGCCGTCGCCAATTCAAAGATTTCACTTTTCCAGTGAAATATTTCAACATCCGCTGGATGGATTAGCACACAATTTTGCACAGGCATTCATCGTTCTGAGTCAGTGAAGATTCATGACGCTGGCTGCGACTTTTCCTCTCGCTTCAAATGTCTCAATAACTATTGGATTGATTGTAATGAAATTTGGACACAACAGTCACGTCGCCTTCTGGATGAGTTATAGTACCTTTGGTGATCCCTCAACTTTCATTTAGTGCCATTATCAAGTGAAAATGTTAAATTGTCCAATACTTGGCTCAGTGACCAAATGTTTGTAAAACTAAGGACTTTCTGACCAGTCTCAGCTGTACTTTATGTTAAGTTGTGATTAGTAAGTGTTAGCATGCTAATATGCTCAACTAAACTGGTTAATTTTACAAACATCTCGTATTGGGATTATTTTTCATTACAATTTAAAATTTTACTGAAAAAATTTACAGTAGCTATGATGTGATTTCTTGGGATCTGTACCAATTAAAGATGTTTTCTTTTATCTGAAGAACACGATTTTTAGGCCACGGCTTCTCTGCTGCACTACAGCACTTCACTATACTGCTCTTTTCTCACACGTGTCCTTCAAAAAATTGCAATTTGGGTCTGGTTCTGTGATTTTGATATTCCAATTGGCCATATTGAGAGTTTGATAATATTGTGATTAATTGTGTAGTCCTACTGCTAAACTTAAGCATGCTAGCGTTGTTCTTATCCTCTTTTTTTAAGTCATGTCCATGTGTGTGGTTGTGATACAAACTGTGAGAGTTTACATCACAAACAGGTTTTCCTGTCCTACATAATCAAGCTTTTTGGGTTTTCGAGCATCTTGGGTTCCCCAAATTCCTATCAAGCATTAAATCTCACATCTCACAGCTGTTGCAGTGCCAAGTAGGATGTTCTGGTGTAGCTGAAAATGAATATTCACAGAGAAAAGGGACAGCTGCATTTCTGTAAAGCTTGTTTTTATTTTTCCTCAGCATGTAGTGAAATAAACTCAAACACATTCACTAACTATTGATTTTCATACCCTCACTAAAGGCCAAGTGCCTTGACCAAACATGAAAATATCAAATACATTTTGGCACCAGAGTTAAGACACAGTTCCATAAATCTCAGCTGCTGTCTACCACATATGTTGGTGATATGTCCTTGTGAATATAAGTGGAGACTGGCAGAGAAGAAAGAGGGCAGGGAGACGGATATTAAAAAGTTCGGATTACTCTCTCCTCTTGTTAGCTTTCCCACTATTTCTCTTCCCTTGTCCTCGATCCGGCCGATATTCTCAGCCCTTCTCCCCCTGACCCAGGAGGGGGTATCGCACACGCAGACTCGCAGACCTCTAAATCTGCTCAGTGACAGTTCAGTCCCGCTCTGTCAGGGGCCAAAGAAAGAGAGGAAAATCTATGTTCAGGGCCTGAAGAAAGAGGAGAGGATATATGTGTCCCTTTGCTTTGTTTGGCATCCCTGAGCTGAGATTCAATAGCGAGTTATCCGTCAAGTAGTTGGCCAACAGGCCATTGTGTAGTAATTGACCCTGATGAAGTGGTGGGCCTTTAATTTGGGAACGGCGTAAACGGTGTGAATTGATAACTTGGCTCATAATGTCTGAGCCTCTCACTTCCGTTGTTTTTCCATATATATCATTTATTAGTTACGTATTTGTTCCTTTTTATGATAAGTATTTCCCTTTTCCCTCTGTTTTCTTTTTGTGAATGCTAGGTACCATTATCCTGTTCCTAAGATCTTCTATGTGCAGCTGTCTGTGGGGACTCATGAGTTTATTGGAGAGGGACGCACTCGCCAAGCAGCCAGACACAGCGCTGCCATGAAGGCCCTGCAAGCCCTGCGCAATGAACCCATCCCTGAACGGCCACCGCAGGTAAACACACACACACACACATACACACTCGCACTAAGAGTGCATACCAGAGGACAGGTGCCTGTTAAACAAGGACTTTTTGACTTCCCCTGTGATAATCCCAGCCGCCATCTTCACTACATTTCCATTACTGTAAAAGCTGAAATGGACTTCTGTCTGACTGAACACTGAACGTTGGACTAATGAAAGTAAAAGATTATTCTGTGTCTCACTTGCTGCCTGGATACAGCGATTATTGTTCACCTCTGCTCTGTAATGTACTAATTGCATTTAGCAGCTTGTTTTGGCACTACTTGACTGCACTTATTTTGTTTAATGAACAAAATAATTGTTTTATTACTATGTGTTTCTCTAAGTGCATTAGCACAGGCAGCTGCAATAATCTTTTAATTGCATTAGTATGCACTGACAATAATAAATTCTTAATTATCATTTATTATTTTTAATGACCGCTAGGCCTGCTTGTTTTGTACCATTGTGACATATAATCCAAGGTAAATAGCAAAGAATAAAATAAACAAAAATGGATAATAGAACAGGCAATGTCAGTTATATACATAAAAATAAAGGTGAAAAAAGGAAAGAAAAAAAAAACACTCGCACACAAACACCAAAGAGTTTGCAAAAGCTCTGAAAAGTAAAAAGTTAGGGTACAAGTTAACTCAACAGCAAACATTAATTTGATGATTAATTCATAGACAAATTGTCAAGATCATCAGGTAAACCACTGCTTGATAATCATGCTGATAATTCTTCTAAAGTTATTCTTTATTTTTCTTCTTGTTTACAAATTGTGAGAAAAAGACCAAAACCAGCAATGCTGTCTTAGTACTCTCTGACTTAACTTGTCCATCTGTAGGGCACAACCCATTCACGCCCACTGAAAATTTGAGTCTGAATTAGGGATGCAAACGATTAATCGATTATCGATTAATTGTCGATAAGAAATTACTCGATTAAAATAAATTAATTGCAATTAATTGCATTTTGAACCCGTAATTCCCCGCCAGCCCGCATGAGGGCGCGCTTGACGCCAGACGTCCTTGACGCACACGCGGGAACACAAGAGATTTAGTGTTGCCAACTTGCCGACTTTCTTGCTAAATCTGGCGACTTTCCAAATCCTCTTGGCGACTTTTTTTGTCAAAAGCGACTAGTGACAAATCTAGCGACTTTTTCTGGTGTTTTGGATACTGACATGAAAGCATATATTCTGCAGTTACTGTCCTCAACGAGCAGCGGGTGCTGCCGTGAGCCCCTCCCCCGTCCCAAAGCACTCGCAGACGGTCAGTCTCACAGCAGCCTCGCGCAGCAGTTGTAGCTGCAGTCAGAGCAGAGAGGAGACCCACACCACTCTGCTTCCAGACTGCCAATGAATCGTGCATGAGCAACGCCGCCACTGATTTAGTTTAGTTTTCTTAAGTTTGGTTCAGTTTCTAACCTTATGCTGAATTTAGGAGCCTACAACAAGTCACAGTAAAACATGAACATTTTTTGCCATAACTTTAACATTTTAAACAATTTTTTGTATAGACGGTTTCATGAAATGAGATATTAACCCTCCGATGTGTTTCAAATAACTTATTCCTCTCTACTACCGCGTCCATTACAATTACATGCAAATGGCCAATAGTCATTTGGCGACTTCTAGCGACTTTTAGGACAGCCAATAGCTACTTTCCTCACTGAAGAGTTGGCAACACTGAAGAGATTTGTGAATGTGTTGTTCCCTGCTGTTAAGAATAAATCTTTTATTAAGGAATATGATTTGCATTTTCTCTTTCATAAGAAAGATAGCATTTTTGTAGAAAGGAACCTATTGATTCAGAGGGAAATTCAGCTTCTCAGAAAAATTGCCGCTTATCAATTAATCGATCATCAATCGATAAGATGAAACAACTATCGATTAATGAATTACTCGATAATTTGCATCCCTAGTCTGAATGTGTCAGAAATATATTGTATCATTCCAAAAAAATGGCTGAGTAATTTAATTAAACAGCTGGTCTGGTATGTGTGAGATTGGCTTAAAATAAACTACACTGTCCATGTTCATCTTAGTCAACGTAATTGTCAGTCAGTGCAATGGTGGGCTTGATTTATCTGTTTATCTGCATGTTAAATGATGACAATTGTCATTGACGATTGCTTAGTCCTAACTGTTTAAGAACCAAAAAAATACAATCTTACATTGACATCCTGACTGTTTACAGCTTGAATGAGTATCCCGATTAAATGAAAACTCTCTGTGTCTTAGTGATGCAAATAACAATTATATTTATTTATCTGTTTGTCTAATAAAATTATATAGTAGTTAAAAATGTCTGAGCTCCCAGAATAAGATGGCATCCTTAGAATGCTTGCTTTGTCCAAATAACAATTATAAACCCAAATATAATCACATGTATGACCAAGAAAAACATGAAATCTTACCTAATCTGACTGGGACATATGTGGCATTTTTTTCCTTGAAAATTGTGTTAAATTACTTTAACAATTAAGCTTTTTCCCCAGATAAAACTTGATAATACTTTTTTAAGAGCTGCACCAATTAATCGACTAATAGATCATTAAATTAACGAATTAATTCACTGTTTTAATAATTGATTAATCAATTTATTAGACATTCTCTGATTCCAGCTTCTTAAATGTGAATATTTTGTGGCTTCTTTACTCCCTTTGAGAGGGCACTGAATATCTTTGGGTTGTGGGCAAAACAAGACATTTCAGGACATTTGGGAAACCATTTTCTGACGTTTTATCTATTAATCAAGAAAATAAACAACAGATTAATCGACAATGAAAATCATGGTTAGTTGCAGCCCAGCTTTTTTTAATGTGCAATCTGAAATGGTTGTATCTGACTCTACATGATAATGTGCAGCCTTATGAAATCTCCTGTTCTCCCCACAAAGCTGTTTCTATTCCAACCCAATGTTCTGTCATTCATTCTACAAAAGGTCATTCCACACTTCCACACTCAAATTGTCCTCCAATCATCGCAACCCGTCCCTTCGGCACTTTTGCCACATTGTGACCACTTTCATGTCAGATGACTGCCTCTCTGCTTGACCCCCGCCTACTTGAAAAACTCTTCCCTTAATGAAAAGTCAGAGGATTTGCACTGCTGATCTGTTGATGCTCTGCCCAGAGACACTCTATTAAAAGTGTTACGCAGTGTTTTTTGCAGATACTAAGATGAATGCGTAACCAGCTTTTCATCAGATTGAATCCAAATCCACCTCAGCTCTAATTACTCTAATGTATAATCCCCATAGTTCAGTTTGCACCTGTCAGGAGTGCATTTTCTCCTTATTTTGTCCTTTTCCTTTCTGCTTTCTCCCAATATCACTGTACCTTTCCAGAGTTTCCCCTCAGGCATCGCTGTTAACTGTTGTTATCATCTCCCACCGGAAATCAAATTACCCCATATCCTCACCGCCTGGCATCGCTGATGGTTATTCAAAACGCTTTGGCTCCTCTCACTTGCCTGACTCGCTGTCTTGTGGCGTCGGCCTCCATAAATGTGCTCTTTGTTTGCTGCTGCTCCTGAGTCTTGCTTTACAAATTGGGGCATATTGTGTCTACAGTATACGTCTGTCACTCTGTCTCCGCGTGTGTGTGCTCTCGCATGTTGTAAATGTGTGGACGCCCTCAGGCTAAAAGTGTTCCTTGTTACCATGGGCTGTCAAAGATTTATTTTGAGGAAGACCACAGGTAAATATCAATGACGCTCTAACTATGTTGTGTTTATACATCAGTAGAGCAACAATATGTAACCCTAAGGAGCACAAAAAACTTAAGCCAAGGCTTCAGGCAATAAAGATTATAAAATGAAACTGCTGACAAACTTGTAAATCCTTGCCAGTTAGTTTCGATGTTGATGAGGTTATTGAAATTAGGATTCAAGGTGGCTACAGGTCTTTAAAGTATTAAAACAGTCTTAAATTCTGTTTGGGAAGGTCTTAAATATTGATTTATTGAATGCTGTGAGCCTGGTTTCACTCCATTTATTTAAATCTTCAAATTTCTAAACATTGTAATAAAGTTTTTATCTTGTTCTGTCCATGGGGGACCTTTTTCCCATCCTTTGATCTACAGTCACTTTTCCCTATTACGAAATCAATTGCCCATGAGCATACATGTGAATGTGAAGCCTTCTGTTCGCCCACAGTCACTGTTCATTCACAGCGGCTCCTTCAGGGTGAGAGTTAATGTCTCAGAGCACTATCTGGGGTCGTCACTGGCTTGTACTTTTTTTCCCCCAGGACTCTCTGTCCAGTAGATCTATAAGTAGAAGCAGCACGGAAGTCAGATTTAGCCCTCTATTTTTCTTTGTCACAGGAAGGTTGCTGTTCTCTTTGGTCATTCACGCTAACTCACTCCCACGGACACATGCAGATGCCTACACCCAGCGGCTTGTTAATGCAGCCTTGAGAGGGGATTCACACTATTAATCACACACATGCCAGTAGTGGAAGAAGCAAATGTACTCACGAAAACCATGAATACTTACTCGAACTGTAATGAAAACAGTTCACGGAAAAAGAAGGGATAAGCTCCCTTCGGACTGACTCACATCTCCATGTCCACATAGAATACAAGAGACAGAAAAGGCGGTAACACTTAGAAATAACCATCATTAATAAATCGGAAATTAATAGTTAATTAAAGGTTAGAAATAGTTATTTCTCTGTTAAACATTCAAATAATGTTTATATATTCTTTCTAAACCATTTGTTAACAAACTGTCAAGTTTTATAAATATCAGTTGAAAATTTATAATAGCCATCCAGAAAAAGTTGCACATGCAGTACACATTATTTAATAATCATTTACAAAGTACAAAAAACCTAAGTTGCAACTTAACAATAACCGTACAAATAAAGTTTATAGATGCAATGCACAATAACAAAGTATGATAAACTTTACAATAACTATCTATTCAGTGGTTAAACACAACACATTCTCACTCTTCAGCTTTGTCAGTGGCCCTACGCTTCAAACTGTGATGCTGTATGTACCCCTCTAGTGTCAGATTAGATATAGGCAACAAAACATAACAATTACATGCCTGCAAGTAGCGATTATTTTCATTGTCAACGAATCAATAGCATTTATGACATTTACTTCGGTCAAAAAGTTGTTAAAAATGTTAAGCAGTGTTTCCCAAAGCCAAAAATGACATCAGCTGTCTTGTTTTGCATGCAACTTTATTGTTTTATATTACACAAACTAATGATAAAATAACATTAAAACATTACTAAGTGGTAAATATAATTAATTATCATTTAATTGTTTGTCAATGAAATAACTATCAACTAAAGTTTAACTATCTATTTACTATTTATTAACGATGGTTATTATAAAGTGCACACAAAACACACTGCACACACACACACACTCATACAAGCACTCATACATATACCTCGTCCCAATGTGAGGTCTTTCGACCCAGTGTGGTCGGTGTACATCGTGCCACGTGACTGTTTACTGTGAAATCCAAGAGATCTCACAGTATGAATCATGCGTCGTATCAGGTCGCACAATGAGGCAGGAGGAGGGAAGGAGCCCAAAGGGAAAGACCGCAGCCATTCAGACTTAATCAGACAAAGAGCTGGACATGAGAAGATAAAGATCGAGACAGCACTCTGCCTTCCCATAGACAAATGGCACCAAAAAGCCCCTTGTTGTATGGCTGATTATATGATCTCTATGGTGTGAACAAGGTTTTTGTATTAGAAGAAGAGGCCAATAGCAAGACTTCTATTCAGATCTTAATAGTAATCAATTCCTGGAAATCATTCTTATGTATTCAGAGTTGAATAGTAATCAATTCCAGGAACTCATCTTGTGTATTCAGTCAGGCTGATCCATATTTAAACAACTAACTAAATAATTTAAAAAAAACATTAAACTGACCGAAGTCCCGAAGTCTCAGATCTGAGTCATCTGGTATTAAGTCCAGAATTACTTCATAGAGTCATGGGCGGCAAAATTTGCAGATAATGTCTTCACATTTTTAACATAGCAATGTTGTTAGGTTTGTCTGAATAAAAAGAACATTTGTGGCTATCCCCATGGAACCTGCTGGTGCTTTTTCGCTGACCTTTTACTTTAATTCTCAGTGGATCAGCTCCATGTTTCATGCCTGATGAAAACTCAGATTTGAGCCCTCAGTCTCCAGTTTCTTCTTACAGGGAGAGACAGGTCTTAGTATTCACAAATAATAATTTTACTATCTTAGTATAAAGAGTTAATATACAAGAATTCTCATATTTACTGGACCACCCCCTTTAAGAGAACTTCCTGTACAGACAGAGGACCACCAGTCATGTCCTGGAATACTGAGCTCTCAATCTCAGATCCCCATATCAGATAAGGATCATGGCCAGAAAACAGACAGGATTCTCATTGCAGCAGCTTGGCCGACGTCCACCCTGTAGACGTGTAATTCTTGGTTTGATATGTGCCACAGTTTGGGGGTCACAGTTTGGTACCTTTTGGTTACTTAAAAACAGGCAAAATATACTCCCCCCCCCCCCATTTCTTATGAAGGACTTGTTTTAAACTCGGACGATCAGCATGTGTCATCTAATAGAAACAAAATCTCACTATTAACTTTGACAAAAATATTTGCACATGATGGAACATTGTAAGCCTCAAGCACATTGTGTTTTCTGCTTAATATGGTTTCATTCACCCAGACTGTTAAAGGTAGAACATCTTTCACCTCGTTGTTTTAGCCCAATTTACGCACTTTTTAAATGGGTTAGCATCTTTAATTAGCCATTTCCACAGATATAATGCTACCTGACATTTAGTTGGCTGAAGACTTATTTTACTTATATTTGAGTTCACCATACCAGTGATGCCACTTATATGAGCCAGGCCAACCTGAAAAAATTATGATTTATCTAGCATAACTGTGTCCTAAGTCATACATTTTTTTGTTAACATTCTCTTAAAAGTTCACTTAAACCTCTAAGATAAATAATTTTATAAAGTTTTCAGTCAATTTAATGACCTAAAAGTAAAATCTAACTTATTACTTTTCTTACCAAATATTGTTTTTACCATTTACATTAGATTTGTCTTTACCAAAAGGACAGTATCGCTGGTGATCTAGCCTAGCACATGCTTGTCCAGAGTCATCATCCTTATCTTCTTGCTGTAAACACTGAGCAGTGCTGGCTTTTCAGGGGTATTAAGTTGCATCTTAGTCTTAGTCAAATCAGCATCAGTGCTATCAACACGTCTGTGAATGTACTGCCGTCCTTTGCAATAAATTAACATGCTTCAGCAACTCCAAACCATGAAGTAAAGGCTTGAGCAGCGTCACCCAAGCACAACTGAAGTGTTCTAAGTGCTTTCTCTCATCAAAGTCGCTTTCGTATAGTAATTAGACATATAAATGTTCATGTACTTGTATATTAAACATGTATAAATTACATACAATTACACTTCAGTGGTGACCGCCAAATACAATCCCAGCAAAAAGAGTGGTAATCACGTCAGGCTGGATGTGTCCATCTCGGGAAAATAGTAGCAACGGTGCACAACTCAGGACAGTGTCTCTGTAATGGTCAACAACTGAAAAAAATTGCAAAAGCTTTCCAGGTGGAGCTCGCACTTTTGAGTTTTTGCTGTAATTGGGGCATACTGAACAGTTCATGAGTAATAGGCAATACATTACTAGAACTAGTGTTCCAGATCAGTAGACCATTTGGAAACCTATAACCTAAGAGAGATATTAGTTTGAGTTGTAACACTCTGTATATCCCCTTTGACATTTGATTTTTTTTTTCTTTCTTTTTCAGAGTCCTGAGGAAAAAGCGGAGACTGAGGAAGGCAGTGATGCCAGCAAATCAGAGATCAGCCTGGTCTACGAAATTGCCCTTAAGAGGAACTTATCTGTCAACTTTGAGGTGAGGAAAAAATGAGGGACTTAGGACATCATATCCTGTAAACACCCAGAGAAATATGGCTATGTGATGCCATTATTATTGGTACAACTGTGATTTATAAGTCATGTTCTCGTGTAAGTAATCACAAAATAATTTCGGATACGGCCATTCATATTGGGGATGTATGAGTAGTCATGATGTATTATCAGGGTTTGAGAAATGTCATAATGCGGTAAGTATTACAAAACCTAAACAGGTCATTAAAACTGAAGGAGTCACACTGATAAAACTCTGTCCCCTAATGATAATAAAATGTGAACTGTGCTAGGATATGTGTGTTTATCCAGTTTTGCTTAATTTTCCCATCAGTGAGGTCACTTATCGTAAAGAGAGTCCAAAGCATCAGTGTACAGGAAGTTTTAGATGGATCACTGCCTTTCACCATGTGGAAATTCTCATGGTGTTAAGTTCAAAGTGTGTTTAGACTGAAGTAGGACATCATTATTGGTTCTGGTGGCGTGGTGATTTTTGCAGTGACTCAGCTGATAAGGTGCTGATTTGTTTTCCTGTGGAAGTCAGCCTTGTCCACAGTCCCACGAAACAAAATTAAATGGGCTTATATATATCAGACATTCTCTCCAAACCTGTATTTAGCAACCAATATCCCTCTTTAAATTAACTTTTATTTTTTAACTGCTAAGTTTGATGAAACATTTATTTCTGCACTGTTTGAAAACACCACATATACGTTGCTATATTATTCTGTAAACATGCAGTTTAATACACTCCAATACATGAGACCTCTCTTTGTGAAGCTAGGTTTCTGATACAATTTCAACAAAAACTTTTTATGAAGTGACCAGAATTTTTTAAATTTCTCTGTAATTCAACATGACAGGTGAATCGTTAGATCTGTACAAGAAGTCAAAATTAAATTTTGTGGGCTTGGAGTGTGCTTATTATAATTATATATACTGCAATATTACAGTTGTTCAACCACCCCCACCCCCCCCACCCCCAAAGGAGCCCGAGGTTTTATTCTGTTCCCACATTATAAAACAATGAGTTAATTTACTCTGGTTACTGCCTTTACGCTCTGCACACTCCACACAACCACAGCTTGATTAAATCTAATAAAAAGCAGTCAAAATTCAAAATCTGCCTATGACATTTGGTATGTTTCAGCAGTGTGATCAGTTGTGGTTTCCCACCACGCAATTTTGTTGAAAGTGCAGACAGAGAGGCAGAGCTGTTGCCTTCTGCTCCTCTTAAAAAAAATACTATGATGAGAATCATTGAGGCAATCAATACAGATCCACTGACAGTACAAGAGACATCCAGCTGCTCAATATCAAGCATCAAATTTCTTAATTTCAGTGTATTACACAAAAAGTGTTACCAGCTGGAGTTTTTTCTGACTAAACTAACTTAAATTCAGTGCTTGACCAGAACTAAGTGCTCTCTCATATGTGGTCTCACACCAGCAGCTGACTGTGACTGAGCTGTATTACTTCAGCATTTGCTAACCAATCAATTCTCAAGTCAGGTAGCCAAGAAATCCTGATAGTCCCGTCTTTTGGTCCTTTATCGTGTGAAAGAACACCCCTTCTTTTTTTGTAAGACCAGGGTTCAACATTAATCATGGTCTGATGGCCTGGGGCCACAGAAAGTTACTCTGTGGCCTCATAATATTCCATGGACGTGGCCCTCTGTGGCCACTAAATTTTATCCCCATTCCGCGAGCCTTCTGCAACAAGAAATTACAGTTACACAAACATCACAATTCTTCCACACATTTTAGTTCAACATTGTATGAAAACAGCAAACATTACTCATCATTGGCTAGTTTACTAAGCTGACTCAAAAGGTTAATACGATTCTTACAGAAGAACCAGAAACACAAAAGGCAGGCAAACTGAATGGCAAATTCAAAACTGAGGTGGCTACGATATGACACATCTGAGAGGACGTAATGTACTGTGGTGTGTGCCGCCAGTTTTCTCAACTAGCCAAGAACTCTAGTGCATTTTTCATCTGAAACAAAGCCTTCATGAAACATCACATCACATTGGATGGTAAAAGTGGACAACACAAACGTCGCAGATAAGGAAGGCTGCATCAGGTTGCATTAAATTGCCATTTTAGTATTGTTTTTACAGCTTTATATTTGGGCCACCAGAAATGTACTTTGGTCGCCAAAATTAGTGGCATGCTGGCTCGTGGTATAAACTTCTTAAAAATCTAAGGCAGTCATCAGTTCTGTTGAAGTTGGACAGCTGCAGCAACTCCTGAAGTGTGTGTGTGATATTGATATTGAAACCCAAGCGCTTTGTAGATTCTTTGGGATTTTCCTTTTCACGTCAGTACATTCTTGGTCAGTATTACACCCAGCATGTAGTGACCAACAGAGAAAATGAATCCTTAAGCTGCCTCTGCATTGGCTTGTTATATTGTTGTTATATACTGGAACAGACAGTTATTGACAAGTGCCTTTGAGAAAAACGTTTTTGCAGCAGAGGGTTGGTGACCTTGTTAAACTCAGCTGGGGGCTTCCCAGTACCGCTCCATTCTCCCACTGTTAGCCACTGGCATGTTCCACTGGATAAGAGGAGGGTTAACTGCCTTGCTGAAAGTTTTGATTTTGAAGATTCCTCTGGACATTACAGTGAATCCTACCAAATAATGGAGCCACTGCCCCCAACTTTTTCCTAAATCCCTGAAGAAGTCTGCTGTGTCCTTACATGACCTGCTGGGTCCGTTCTCCTTTGCTTTCATCGTATCTGCGCTGACTCATCCAATATTCACTCCCTGATCTCCCCCTTCTTCTTCAACTGCACTCTGCAAGGTGCCAAAAACAAGGGAGGCTCAGTTTACTCTGTGTACCCCCTCCCTTCCTCCACAGAATCCTTGCCTTCCACCTCTCCTACCATCACTCCCAAAAATCACACAGAGGGCGGTTGCGTGTTGAAGCTAGGGGGAAAGGCAGATGGGGGTGAAAGGAAATGGAGATGAGGATGGAAGGAAGGGAGGGTTGGACTTTCCTCAGTCTGTTGACTTTGCTTGTTAATGAAAGTTTACACAACATTGGAAAAATTATCTGCAAAGCCTGTCCAATCCTCCCCTTCTTTGTTCGAAAAACGCATTTGCTCATCAGAGCATGACACGGCTATATCCTTCCTGGAACTGCTATTAATAATTTCAGCCAGCTAAATCTGGATTGATGTGATTCATTATCTGTCATGTCTTTGTCACTGTCAGCAATTACGCCGCTTTCATTTTCAGTCCTTCCAAATTGGAAGCTGACAGGGGTGGTTTTTAAAAGCAGACCACAGCCACATTCCTCCAAACACTTCTTCCCTCTTTTGGCCACTGTCAGCTGTTCATTACTGCTCTCTGATGAGCAGTAAGGCTGTAACTTCTTTCCACTTTGTCTCTCTTCTGTCTGTCTTTCATCTACATCCACAGCTAATATTTTTTGGCCGTTGCACAAGTTGTGTTTTGTGTGTTAAACTTGGTTTATTTGGCCTTTTCTGTTCCATAAATGGATATTAGTTCACACCAACCTTGTTAATTCTGAACTCTGGATCATCTCGTGCAGTTCATTGGGTTTGTGTGAACGTCAAACTCTTACTCTAGTGCAGACCATAGAACCAATTACAGAAGTGTATATTTTGAAGTACTGAACCCATGAGCACCAAGCCTCTAAATATGGTGGTCAAAATACATTTTGGGTGGCCCAAATGTAAACGTATGTTAAACAATATAGAAAGGGCAATTTAATGCAACTTAACACTGCCTTCCTTAATTGTGACACTGGTCGTCCACTTTCTTGAAGGCATTGTTTCCAATGAAATACGCGCTAGTGTTCTGGCGGCACACATCACACTACTTTAGTCCTTAGATGTGTCATGTTGTAGCCACTTAAACTCCTGATTCCATTCACTCCATTTGTTGCTGTTTTTGTTTTTTCATAGTTTGCCTTTTGTATTTCTGGTTCTTCTGTAAGGATCATGTTAGTTTGAGTAGGCTTTGCAAGCCCAATAGCCCGGACGTGTCAGTACCTAGCCGACAATGAGTAATATTTTCTCACCCTGGTCGTGTGTTTGTTATCAGAATGTCAATGTGCAGGGGACGAACAACTCACAGCAAAGTGAGAAATACCTGCATTACTGAATTATTTAATACTGTTATACTGTTTATATAGACAGTCCTCTAAAGACTGCTGATATGTACTACAGATCAACACAAACCTGAACAGAACCTAATGGTGCTCCATGATGTATGATATCCAGGTAGAAATTAGGAGGGGCTTGTTGTTGTTGTTGTTGTTTTTGGACCATTTTAATTAAGCCTTTGTGAACATAAACTGGACCAGTTGGACAATTAAAATAATGTATAGTCCTTGCAATAGTTCGATTTAGAAATCAGACCTAAAAGTCGAGAGAGAGGCTGTAGAACCATGTCTGACTAACAGTTACTTTTCCCTGTTCGTTGATTACTTTTGTTCTCCCCTGTGCCATGTCAAACTAAACTGTCCGAAGGCCAGCCTGCATTGAGGCAATTATCATCTCCCTCTCCTGGCATTGCATACCTTTCTCTCCCTCTCATACCCCTGATGGCTCTCCAGCAGATT
>JAJHUR010075144.1:0-13058 GCA_027495735.1 Lutjanus campechanus | reverse complement strand
GCCCCCCACCCCCCCCCCCCCCCAAACACACACACACACACACACACACACACACACACACACACACACACACACACACACACACAGTGATGTAGTGTATAACATTATTCTTTAGCTATGCATACTTGAACAGACACAAGGATTTACAGTAGTTCACACACTCCTCTAACTCAGGGCGGTGTATAAAGGTCCTGCTCATTCATATTATTTTGACCATATTTTTTCTTGTTTTATTATTTTTCATTACATACGAGGACATTTATAGTTCATTCATCATGAGAGCGTAGCAGTAATGTGTGTATGTACTGTGTGGTGTGTGTGCCGACGAGCTGCTGTGTGAAGGATTGTGTGTGCGCACCTGTTAGTAGGAGCTTATACCAGTGTGTGACGTCTCTGAAAGAGTTTGTGCATATTCCACCGTGTGTCTGTGTGCGTGTGCTGTATGTGTGTGTTTTCACACAGCTACCCATGAGAGAGAGCACAGGAGTGTCCTGTCTCATCACTAATTCAGAAGGACAAATTGCAAAAAAACAAACATCCTCCTTCTCATTTCAGTAGTGAGGACAAATCAAAAGAGGCAGTCAGAGCGTCTACCTTATGATGAAGTATATTCTGGAGGGCAGCGCCTGTCATCCAAAGTATTTTACACATACAGGCTGAAGTACAGTAATCACTGCCACTTTTTAATTAACATGGTTATCAGAGATAGATGTCAGTACGCATTTAAGAAGTATGGATATTTGGCCCAAAATATACCAAATAAATTTACCATTGTTTGACCTGATACTGTCTTGTGCTGCAGTAGTAGTAGAATTCTTTGACTGGGGAATACGATGTCACATCTAGTGAAAAGACTTACATTAAAGCATCATCGAAAAAATTAACAAATCCAATTACAAATATGTAATTAGAGCCACACAGATATATCAGTTGGTTTATCCATATTGGGGTATATGTTGTCCAATAAACGCCAATGTGAAAACTTTTTTTCCTTTGGAGAACATAATACAGGTTGTTTTTATTTTATTTTATTTTATTTTATTTATTAATTTTTCAAAGTTTTATAGACACAGTTTTGGCCGATTTATTGTTGGTATTTTTTACTCCCCAATATCAGTATCAGTCAATTAAAATGTAATAATAATAATAATAATAATAATAATAATAATTGAGAATAAATATAGCTAAATTTGTGTTAAGCTCTTTCTCACTGCTCCTGAGGAAAAGAAGGAATAGAATATTTTAAGTTTTTCAGATTTTAGACATCAAGAGAAGAAATAGGTTTGACCTTTTGGACTGATTGTGATTTATATTGATCCCAGTTTGATCGATTAAAACCCCCAGACATGAATTGTGATTTGTGATACTGGGCTATAAAAATTAAATTTGACTTGACATTTGACTATCAAGATCTTTAAACCTAAAAATAAAAAAAAATAAAAAAATACTCAGAGGAGACAAAATCCTCTCTAACTGGGGCCCCGTGATCTAACGTGTATCTATTGTCGAGGCCCTCGACATGAGTTGTACTGTACATTGTTCATTTGTGTGAAAACATGTTTCATGCAGTTGGCCACTGAATAGAAGAAAATGCTTGTCCTCTATAGACAGGATGTATATGTGACTTGAATAAGATAAAGTCAACCTTTTGTATTTCTTGTTCACCTTGCTGAGTTTCTCTCCAGGCCTTTTTTCTCTCTTCACTTAATGACGATGCTCGCTCTGTCTGAGCCACAGCTCCTCTGACCTTTGTTTCCCCCACTTTTCCCACCTTAAACCTTGTGATTCTTTCATTCATTTCCACTTTATCACTTCCTGTAGAACAACATGATAGCAGCAAAGGGAGATTCCAAAAAAAAAAGGAAAAAAAAACCAAAACAGAATTATAGTAGAGAGCCGGAAGATTCAGTTTACACAAGACTGAGAGGGGAACAGAGAGGGAGCGGGCTGAGTGATGAGGTGCTTGCTGACTAAGTGTTTCTTATCAGAGACTGAATCCAGATGGTTTGCAAACACACCTCCTCTTCATCCTCGTTCTCTCTCTGTTGTCCCTCCTCCTCTCTGTTCCTCTGTCTCTCTGTCTTCCTCCTTTTTTTCATGTCTTTACACTCTAATCCCTTTTTTTTCCTTGAATAGAATAAGGATTCGTTTTGCATTGAGAATTCCAATGTGACCTCCACAATATAAATCATGTAGCACCTCAGATAAAAGCTGACCATGTGGATGATAATAAAGCCTTTATCCAAAGAGCTGCTTTCAGCTGCGCTACGTCATGACAGGGCTGTTGTAGCCATCATGAGGCACCACAGGAGAAACTGCTGCTGAAGAAGAAGAAGAACAAGAAGGGTGGACAAATAGTGGAAAGGAGACAGAGTTGAGTCTTTGAAACAGTCATCCAGTAAAAAAATTAAACAAAACAAAACCCATTAGCACCACTGAGGTACAGTTCCATTTGAATAATTGATGTCAGTGTCGGCCTCACACCGTTAACTACTGTTTCTTTTCAGTTGCTCTGAAATATAATCTCAAATCTAAAAGAAAAATCTGCTTGTATCATCTCTGTGTAAATATTGAGCAAACAAATATCTAAATTAGAGCCTGACAGATACTGGATTTTGAGAATGATCCCGATAGGGAGAAAAAAGTTCTGTCGACATTTATTTTTATAACTTTATTTTTTAGAAAAAGAATTCAGAAGTAAGAAAAGGGATCAAATGACACTTTTGAAAACTAAAAATTAAAAAGAACCTGCATTATGTGCAAGTTTACAGTTTACAGTCTCGGACAACATATACAGCTGAGTTCGTATTGTTATTATTATAACTATATATACAATATACTATTGTTATTACTATTACAGAAATTAGAGGTAATAATGACAGACCTGAGGAAAATCATAGTTGCAAATTGGGGAAAAGACCTGATAGCACAGTACTGAGAAATGTTGAGTAACTTTCACAATCAGACGCTGGATGGATGCCCACACACACACACACACACACACACACACAGGACCCTTGTATCACTAGCAGGCTCCTTTCAGCTCTTATCTATCTGCTCTGGGAAATGAAGACAGATGATGTGACGGGAAAATGAACCATGAGCACCTGGAGGTGGTGGTGGTGGTGTGTGTGTGTGTGTGTGTGTGTGTGGGGGGGTGTGTGTGGGGGGGGGGGGGGGGGGGGGTGATTAGAGAGAGAGAATGTGCGTGTTTACCTGTGCCTGCTGCTTGTCCGTGTGTGTTTGTGTGTGTTGTGTTGTTGGAATGCGGCGATGTGTTTTATCTGCTCTACTGTTAAACATCCTGCAGGGAGCCGTTCATCCTCTTTGTTTTATGATGAAACCAAACATATCAAACCACTGACAACTCGTCTGCTCATTTGTTCTTCCGTGGAAATATATTATGGATGTAATTGAATAGAATTACAGTGAGAAGAGCTTAACACAACTTTAGTTATATTTATCCTCTATTATTATTATTATTATTATTATTATTATTAGTAGTAGTAGTAGTAGTAGTATATGACAGAGATATTATATTTTATATTATTATTGCATTTTAAATGAAGGCATCCATTGTTTTAGTTTGTCTAATGTTTTGCTACAAGAATAACAACATGAAAATATTAAAATAATTGACTAGATGAGCCCTGGAGGTCAAAACAAAGCATCTACAAATAGCTGAAACAATCAGTTAATCAATTTAATAATGGGTCAAAGTAGGAAGCAACAATTTTGATAATTGATGAGCAGTTTAATTGAAATCATGATGGGCAATAGTCACCATGCTTTACAGACTTGACCATATCATTGATTCACTTGAGTATTTCTATTTTATGCAGCTTTATAAATCTCCTCTGTTACATCTCAGAGTCAGATATTGTACTTTTTACTCCATTTGTCTGACAGTATTTAGTAATATATAAAGTACTTAGAATGAGCTCAACCTTTTCAGCCAATCCATAAACATCATATATGTCTACACAATAAGTGCTATGTTGATACTTTAAATATATTTTGATGACAGTAACTTACTTAAATGCTTTTACATAAGGTTGGTTTCTAAAGCAGGACTTTTATTTAAAAGTCCAGTGTGTAAAATTTAGGGGGACCTATTGGCAAAATATGGCAGAGTTGGAATTGAACTGCCATGTTTCTACAGTAGCCTGGAACAGACGAACCAAACACTGGCTCTAGAAAGGGACTCTCAATGTTTGTGAAAATTTTGCAGCCCACCGTCTCCTACACATTTGGAAGGGGAGGGTGATCACCACTAGATGCCACTCACACCCACACACTAGACCTTTAATTAAAGGATCTGAATACTTCTTTCACCGTTGTTCGTTATCATTTATGTTCTGCGCTTGTCGTGTATGTGTAAAGAGCACTGGGATGATTCCACACAAACACTCCATGCTGTGCAGGGCAGTGTCTAGAGGTGGAAACACATGGAAGTGACTTAGTGTCTTCTGACAGATGGGTGGACATAGAACAGCTTAATAACAGTCTTAAATCCTCGGTGCTGTGTGTTTGTATGTCCTGAGGCTTTTGCAGGTGATTGATGACCACACACACGCAACAAAAACACACACGCACACACCTATATTCATCTCTGTTCAAACACTTTCACAAATTCATTTCAACTATTTTCACTTTATTCAAATCACATAAAGTTACTCTGGACCTCCCATGGGTATAAATGTGCTGTTAAAGTTCTCCACTGAATGTCTGATTAATGCAGCAGTCCACATGGAGAAACCTGAGCTAAGTTTACCACCAGTGACTATAATTCAAGATTTCATACTGCTACTTCTCAATAAATCTTTGCTGGGGGGCTTTTACTTTTACTGAAGAAAGTGAGTAGTTTTCCTTTACAGCAGGCTGAAATCACAAAAAAGCCATTTGTGCATAACCAGTGTTGCTTTTAATCACATAAACAAGTGGTTCTCAACCTTTTTAGAAAAGTTGATCAACTCAAATGCTGCTTCATCAATACCGTGAGTATACTCGCTCTTAATTGCAATAACACCTAAATTAATTGTTGTTGCCGACTCAATACGTGCATGTAGTTGTTTTTTTTTTGTTTTTTTTTAACTATATCATTAATTCTTCCTTTTTTTCCCCACTTAGTTGAGCTACTCTACAATCTTTCCACGTACCCCCGGCAACAGCAGGAGTACCCCCGCGGGGCACAAGTAACCCTTGTGGGGAATCGCTGACATAAAGATACAGTGCTGCAGTAGTGCTGTTTTTAATCAAAAATATATTCATTTGTAAGAATAAAGGATAGAGTGAGGACAAAAGAAAAAAAGAAAGGATGACTGAAAGCCTTCTATCATTTTATTCCAACAAAACGCACACATACTTCAATCGGGATGATTTATGAGAGAGAATATGAATGTGTGTTCTTTCTATTTATGCAGACGCACTCGCACAAAATGAAGAGGTAGATGAAAAGGGGCTGGAGAGAGACAGGAGAGAGGGATATGAAGAAAAATAATACTTTTTTTCTTTCTGTTTCAAGACTATCATGTTTATTTGATAAATAAGATTGGTGACTATTGTGTCATTATACAATATTCAACAGCATTTGTTATCATGTCAGACTTCATCAGAATTGAGAAATCACTTCAAACTAAATGAAGGGCTATCAGAGAGAGTGACAACATGATTTTTTGAAAAGAAATTCATCTCTTGAAGTGAACAAAAAAAAGACATAAATGTGTGGAAGCAACTGTGCACAAAGGCTACAAGAACACACACAGACACACAGACACAGAGAGACACTTAACCCCATGTCCTCTTTATGGTAACCCCCTCCTCCCTCCTCTTACCACTCCCTCCTTCTCCTTTACCCCTCCTCCCTCTCTCCATCTCTTTTGTTTGGTCGTGTCAGGGCAAGGTCGCTATCCCAGCAGGCCATGGGGTCAACTTACAGGAAGTGTGTTTGTGTGTGTGTGACCTGTGCTGACATATGTGGTTTTGTTAATGTGGTGTTGTGGTTCTTTCACCTTAAAACAGATTGTCATGGTGATAGCTGCACACACAGGACAAGACAGCACTCTTTAACACACACCAAAACACACACACACACACACACACACACACACACACCAGACCCTGCTCAGTGGAGTGGGAAAATAGATGATGAGAAATTCTAATCAAAACCATTTCATCATTTGAGTGTGTATTTCTTTATCTTTTTGTTTTGTTTGTTTTGTTTTGAACACACACATTTGTTTGCCTGTGCACTGTTGGTTGTATGTGAATGTGCACGTGTGTATCTGTCTGCAAGTGTGCGTTTGCTTTTTTGTCTTGACGTGATTTAATATCACTCTTTTCTTCCCTCTTCCCCCTTGTGTCTTTCTCTTTTTCATTAATTTCTCTCTTTTCCCTGATTAGTTTTCTGGTTGGATCAAGAGCTATTATGTGTGACAACCTGAGGAAATGTCACAACACATGTACGGGAGCAGAAGGGAGGAGAGGGAGGGGATTTAGATAAAGATTATTTAGAGTTGATTTAATGCAGCAGAGTGTGGCTGGTTACAGCGGCTGGATTTCAAGCTTCACTGCCGCAGCTACTATCTTAAAACAAAATTCCACCTTTGCTAGATCTTATCGCTCGCTTGTTCATTCTAGCAGCTGTTTTGTCTACCTCGTCTACTTTCAGATTTGCAGAATTTAGCAGAATACCTTTGACAACCCTCAGAGAAGGACCATGAAGGTGCTCATGAGTAGATGGGATAACAGTGATTGCAGGGCAGGATATTTTCCACTTGAGAAAAAACGTCGTATTAAATGTATATTCTGTAGCTGTTGTGTTACCTTCTGCTCTGTCGACGGTCCTCAGCTTGAGGACAGATTTGCCGTGTGTTGGATTTGATTATTGAACTTAAATGCAAAATGGCAGCTCTAGAAAGCAGCGCGTTAGTCTCTTTTGCAAACATTTCATTTGCATCTCACACATTAAATCTATGAAGTGAATAAACAGAGAAGCTGACATACTGAATGCAGGAGCTTCTGTCATTCACGCAAGCAACAACTTAACATCAACTTAATGTAATGTGGCCATTTTCATAATACCACCAGTACTCTACTGCTGCAGGAAGAGCAGAATGTAATGCAGAGTATGTCGGTAGGGCATCAATTTTACTACTTCTTGAGCAGTCAAACTGCTGTAACTAATTTACTGCCATTGTGGCATTGGCTTCATATTCACCCATGACCACTTAAATCCAAAATGCTGTCAAATTAAAAATAAATGGTGCATGTGTGAGAGTGACTTTTGTTTCTAAGGGGATGGCAGCAAAGCCTGTTTCACCATTAATGTGTGATATGCAATATTTTGGCACATATGCCCAGAAGTTTAGAAAAATGGTCAAAACAAGACCAAACTAAAGAGTTGACCTGAAATACAGAGTATGACACTGAATCGCTGCTGAGGTTTTGACTTGTGCAGAGTGCACAGACTTATGGACAAAACTAGTTCATAGGACATCGGACATATGTTGAATGATTAGTTCTGTTGCCACATGGGAAAATGGCTCAATTCCAACATTTCAGTACACAGTAAATGAAGAATATGAGGCCAGCCTAAATGTACTGTATGTGGCAAATTGATTGTGCTTTGGTTCCAGGCTAAATTGGCTTCATTGCAAGTACAGCTGCAACGATTAATCAATTAATCCGTTAGCTGACAGCTAATAAGTAAATCAATCAATCATTTTTTAAAGAAAAAAAAAAGAAAAATTCTCTAATTTTAGCTTTTTAAAGTGAATATTTTCTAGTTTCTTAATTGTAAACTGAATTTATTTGGGTTGTGGACAAATCAAAATGTTTCAGGACGTCACCTTGAGGTTTGGGAAACACTGACCAACATTTTTCACCACAACATTTCATGAAATCAAACAACGAATCAAATATCTGAAAAAATATACAACGGGAATTGTCATTGCCATTGATTCTCTTGATCAGGGATCAGATCAGCCCACTAGTGGGCTGGGGCAGTACTACAAGTGGGCTGTGAGCAGACATTAAAAGTAAATAAAACATTTTAAAGTTTGAAATCACCATAAAATATTTACATTATTTTTAAAGAAGTAAACAGAACTAATAAAACAAAGCTATGGAATTTAAATGACATAGTATCCTTCATTTATCTGAACTAGTTTAAAAGGTGTTACACCATATTTGGTGACCTGTCACATTAACACCAGAATGTATCTTCTATCTTGTCATTGGTGCGATTCGTCTCGTGTTGGTCAGAGTTGTGATTAAAGGTTTTGGTGAGCCACAGAATATTTTCAGATTTCAAATAGGGGCTGTGGCAGTCTTAAGTTTTGGAAAGGCTGTTCTGGATCTTTCTACATTGTAAGTAGCTGTGGGCTAGTGTGAGCAGCTAGCCCACAGCTACACAACCCTGCACCAACTGGACTCTTCACTCTGCCTGGGAACACTCAGACTGACTGGGGAGGGTTATTTCAGGACCTAGCCCTGGGCTATACTTTGCAGAATGTCTTGCTCTGCCCTTTTAGCCACAAAGGAAATGGAACCCATAACCCTTGCAGTGCTCCTGACTTACTTTTTAGGAATTGAACCGCTAACCTTAGCTTTGCTCTAGGACAGTTGCCCTTTGACTGTTTTGGATCGAATCCCATCTGATGTTTCGTTAAAGCATTCGAGCACCACTATCAAGCCACTGACACACACATATCCATCTCCCACATACCCATACAAGCTCACATTTCTGATCATGGCACAGTGAAACGGAACAATGCTCTGGAATTACTTCTGTCCTCACCTGCAGATGCACACACAGGAGTGGATTCTTTCAAAAGGTATATTTTTGTGTAGCAAACCGTTGCTATTTTAACGACCAGCCTACTCTGGTATTCTGTTCTCTGAGAAACCTTCCTCTCACAGCTACTTAGTTGCAAATAGTAAGAGCACTTACAAGGCACTACTTGAAATAGCTAAAAGTGTTTTTGATCAAACACAGTGTTTGTCTTGCCAACACTTGGTTACACTTCTCCTATGCTGTCAGCATTTTAGAGGAATCACAGAATATTGCCCTTGCTGGAAATATTCCTGTTTTTACATGATTCCATCTTTTATGGAAAGGCCCCCTCATTATATGCACTGTCGGGTCTCATATGTCTAATCTTATTTACAATACAGGCAACACTTCTTCTATTCCTTACCATCTGGTTATGAGGAAAAATGTGTCCTCATAGCTAACTAGTTAGACCAATCACTTTGTTGCTTTGGTATCTCTTAAGCCCCTTTCCCACTGGACATAAAACCACTAACACCCATTCACATCTGGTTTTTGTTTTCATTTGGAGAGGATACAATTAGCATTTAGTCCCAGGCCAAATGTACTGTAGTCACGGTTCTTTATCGGCCCCAGCTTCGATTGACAGTGATGGAAACATGACACCAGGGCTGACATGCTAATTTGTGCTGCTTTTCCAGCGTGATGCTACAGGCTTATTGCCTCCATTGGAAACTTCTACTTCTTTTACTAGAGAGTTAAGATATTTTAAAAAGTAGCCACCGTAACATATTGTCACTGGCCTCCATGTGCCTTTCAAACGGTCAAACTCTTGGTTAAGATGAGGGAAAGATCGCAGTTTGGGTAAAAAGTATCAGCCTTGCAAGGTATTTCGTGGGTCTGGAGTTTCATCCAGACATGATTCTTTCTACTGTGTACTAACCCTGCTTTCTGATGAGACTTCAGATGTATACAGTATGCACTTTTTTCAGGGGAAAAAAGTGCATATACATATTCCTTTTGGTGTAAAAACAGTATTACAATAAATGGTCTCAGCTAACTGATTAGCAAGTGAACTGTGTTGCACATTCATACGTGGGAAACTACTAAAAAATGTGCTCTGTGGCTGACAGTATCATGCAGTCATTATTACAATGATTCCTCAGTGAAGCTTCCAGCAGAGAATATTTCCAGTTTTGGAGCGCTGTCAGTGAAACAGGCTTCAGTATAATCACATCTTGAACAGCAGCACCAGAGATCGGCTCATGTGCACTCAGCAATCCTGCAAGAGCACAGTCCCTCCTTGTTTTTATTAACAGAAAGCTGCAGCCTTTTCTGCATTTAATTTGTTTGGCTAGACATGTAAAAAACTGTCAATGAGAGCCTTTGTAGTTTCATACTAATGCCCTTCAAAAGCAATATTATATTTGCCAGGTGAGCTAATTTTGCCAGCAAACTACAACATCAAAAAGATATGCCAAGGAAGAATGTTACTCATGCAAAACATCTCCACCTGAGAGTGTAGTTCAAAGAGTCTTGTGAACACTTTTCTCCCCATATACCATCCAGCTTACTGCGGAGGAAGCTACTTGTGGCGATTGCCCTTTTCAGAGCCGAGCGCACGACAGTTGTTAAATCATTGATCCTGCCTCGAGAAAATTTACAGCAGTCAAGCACAGATTTTCTATCCTTTGGCAGCTTCTTAATTGCTAGTGTCTCATGGTAGATGTTGCTTCATTCATGTCATGCCAGCTTCTTTAATTTGCAGCTTTGTCTCTGTGGTGATCTGTCTCAGTAAAAACTGATTTTCATTAGTTTCTAGGTGATAACGTTCTTTATATAAATACATGCTCTTTTTGTAGTTCTTGTTATGAGCAACATAAAGAACAAAAAGTCTCCCTGAGGGGACATATTTAACATAAATGCATGCTGTGGTGGCTACATTCACAACATCAGTCCTGTCATCTAACTGCAGTTTACAAAAAATACTCATTTCATGAGATTTTTGAGGGGATTTTCATATCATCTGTCAGCTTTCCTCGCCTGTGTAACAGGAAGGGCTAACAAAGTGATATCGCTTACTTACTTTGCAGTAGGGGTGCGTGGTATACCAGTGACGTCACCGTTGCCGGTGTCAGGCTCACTCACGACACAGATTTTGCTACACCGTCATTACCATGATAAATGTTTTGGGATATAACAATTAACATGCTTTACTGTGGCATGGAGGTAGAGAGCTAGGCATTAGGGATTAATATTCTTCACGAAAAATTTTTTCTCCTGAACAGAAGCACACCTTAAGGTAAAACTTCAGCTCCAGGCAAAACACACTGGTCATATTTCAAGCAACACTAAATGGAACAAGGAGAAATGTGGGTCCCGACCTGACCTTTAGTGTGTTATTTGGTGATATTAATAATTGTCGAGGCAGAAGTACGACATTTATGTTAATCAACTTTAGAATGAACATAACCTGTGCAGCGGCTTGAACTTTGCTGCAGCTGCCAAGTTTATTGGCTGTGGTCTGTCGCTGTCAGACTGGAAGTGATATTTTACAATTCTTCATATTATACACTAACTAAATTTGTTAAAGCAAGTCATTTGGTGTTTTAAAAGTCCTTCTATTAAGCTGGAACAGATTCCATTTTCTGTTGGTGTTCAGAGCTAACACGGTGCGCGAGTCCAGCAGGAGGCTGCTCTGTGCGATCACAAGTGATCACAGAGTTAAAAAGCAAAGCTATAAATGAGCTCTCACTCACCTGATGTTAGTTTTCGGATGGATTCTTGGGAAGATTTTGAGAGTCTTCCTTCTCTGTTCTGACAGAGACGCATTTCACCACAGCCTGCTGTTGATGGTAGATCCATCATATGTGGCAGTCGGCTGTTTAACCCAGAAGTGTTTCAGGTAAAATATAAGTCCAGTTGTACAGGAACAGTCAAGAGAAACTGTGTGAACGTGAAGCCTTATTTAAGGCCTGATAAATAACGAGAATATCCCGTTGATGTGGGACATTACGTTACTTTTTATGGAACTAAACACTGCTACACAGCTCAGCTGGTTTTGTCGTTAAATTAAAGCCCCTCTGCTGTGCAGGTTGTATGTGTGTGTCTGCTGCTGCTGTATGTAAATGTACTGAAGGAGCTGCCCTGTGCTACACTGACTATTGTACTATTGTACTATTGTTTTCAGCCAAATAAATGCAGTTGAGATGTCTATTCCAGCCCTTGTCTAACTACATGTACTAGTTACCCTACATTGTGGGACAGACTCACAAAAGGACTAAACCTCATTTTCATTCCTATTTGGAGGCAATAAACACATCTGTTTTTTATAGAATCATGGCAGAATCATGTGTTGAGCATATATCCTTTATAAGCCTAATACCATCACCGTGAAAAACAAAACAAACAAACAAACAAACAAAAAAAACAACTGTGATATTGCCCAGCCCTACTTTGCAGTCTGCTGGCATGTGTTATAACTATAACTTAGAACACTTTGGAAACAGGTGACTCACTGTTTCTCATGCTTATACATGCTGCTAAAAAAACGAAACAAGAAAAGAGCCAGATTATGTTTCATCGTTTCAGTTCATCGCTGCAAATGTTGCCAAGTGTCACCTATGATCTGTCAGTATTACACTCTCATTGCTGGGAATGCTGCAGTGTAAAAGCTACTGTAGCTCTAATTAGCTTTAACTGAGACATTATTCTTGCATTTACACTGCATGTCAAGTTATTCTCATGGTGCCACAAAAAATATTAATTAAAAGTAAAATAGAAAATATTGCGGATAGCATACTGACTTTTCCTGAATCTGTATTCACAGTTAATGAATGAGTGTGCTGTAGTTAGTATACTTGTGCTACTTTGTGTATTGTAGCAATGTTTTACTAAACTCAGTGAACAGATATCTGCATATAAACACAGAATCTGTAGACATGGGGACAGGATTTTGATATCGGAGGTGTTCTGGTTTCCCTTTGTCCAAGAAGAGTAGAATTGACCAATCACATTTGAGCAGTCTTTGCAGGTAAACAGTCTGTATGGAGAGCAAAACAGGTGTCTGACGACAATTTAGCTTTTTATTAGCTTTTTTAATTTTATTCAAATTATTAAGTTGCTAATCAGACTGTAAACAAAGGCCAGCGCACAGAAGGGGAAGTCCATCCTGTATATTTGTTATCACCTATCTAGTTATCTGCTGGCTACACTGGCACCCAGAAACATTGGCAGATGCCCCCAGTGGCTAAATCATCTTCAGACGATAGCCAGAACTAGTAAC
>JAJHUR010075141.1:0-14553 GCA_027495735.1 Lutjanus campechanus | reverse complement strand
ATATTAAACATTCTGCTTCAATATGAATTATGCATACCATATAAATGTTAAAGTGGATTAAGTGCCAAGATTAACACAAATTAAATCAAGTGAAAAAATCCTGTGTATAGAGGAACACTTGTCATTCTAATCTCAGACTTACAAAACGACAACCAAATACTGCATAAATTAGAGTTAAATAATGTATTCTGTTGTCTGAGCCTCCTGCTGGGTTTCCCCCCTCTGATGATACTGAGAGCATTGTGACTGGAAAGTACACCCGCTCAAAAGAGCCTATTACTACTGATACCTTTTTGCAAAGTATCTTATTGAATTTTTGAGAAGAGAATGAAATGCAAAGCACACATGACAGCAAAGACTGATCACAGACCATAAAGCAGGCCTGTTCAATTGGTCACCCGTGGGCCAAATCCGGCCCTTTAACAACCTCAATGATTTACTGATTTGATATATTTATAATTTATAAATATGACAAAAAGTAAATAATTGTGATTTTATTTAAATAACCTGCTAACGTTCAAAGTTTATGGGTGTCTACAGTGTTTATTAGAAGCTCATAATATCTTAATTATTTAACTAATTAGCCCGTTCATTTGTTATTTTGTTCATCTGTTGTGTCTTTTGTCAAGCCACTTTTTAAAAAACTGTTTGAGCAGAAGGAATTTAGGAGAGTCAAACTGAATGAAAAAAGATGTTGAATAAAAAATTGTGTTTATTAAAACAAACTACTCCAATACTGGATTATAAAAGGGCTTTCTTTTTCTTGCACTTTTGTGTATAATGTGTCTTTTCCAATTGTGAAAACTAATTAAATGGCAAGAAAAAATTTAAAGGTGCACTGTTTTACACATTTATAGGTCAGACATAGGAAATGTAAAAATGTGCCCTGACCTAAGGGATGGGAAAAAAAGAAAAGAAAACCCAACATGGTATGTAGACATTCATATTACAACATTACATGGGAAGACATCATACAGAGATCTCAGAGCTTGGATTTGCAACACGGATGAGGGAGGACAAAGCTAATGCAGAGCAGTAAAATACCCAGGAGAGAACATTAGACATTCACAGGGGCTACTGGAGGGATGCCAGTCCACAATGCAACGCCCCCTGTATTCTCAGTCTGCTGGGAAATTTGGGAGGCAGTTAAGAAAAGGTGCCCACAGCTTATCAGAAACCATTTCATTCTCCTTTGAGACTGAGCTCAAGTGCTCCATCTGCAAAACTTTAAGGATTTCTCTTTACCACTGCTTAACAGTAGGAAGTCTGAGCTTTATCCACTGAAATAAAACTCATCTTCTTCCTAATAAGAGAAGCTTGTTCAAAAGTTTTTGCTGGACGATGGTCAAAGAGAGCCTGTCGCCTGAAAGATTCAGCACAAAAAAAAACAGTATTTATTTGTATTTCATTATCATAAAATAAAGTTAAGTTTCTGTGAGACTTTTCCCCATAATTTAGAGATCTGAGAGCAGCGCCAAATGCAGTGTTTGTAAGACCCAAACTCTTTCGAACACTTGACACATGGGCTAGAAAATGCACAAACAAATTTGATATTCTTACAAGGCATGGATATGATAAACTTGTCAAGCCAATTTCTTCTGACAAATCAGTAGATAGATTTAGTTTAGTTTTAGATTTAGTTTTGTTTTGATTGCAGTTTGTACTTATGTGAACGGCCATGAGAGAAGTACAAAACAGGTCGGTTTTAGCCCGCCTTCCTACATTCTTTTATGTTGTTTAGAATGTTTATTATTAAAACAAAGGTCAGCTTAATTTATATGAATTATCTACGTTAAAATACCATCTGCTCCCAGTGGTCTTTCAAGTGGGCACACTGTTCAACCAAACTCCATTCAAAAAACAGGCGTTTTAACGGTCGGGTCATATTTTTTCACAGTAAAAACTCAAGTTACACCATCAGTAAGACTCTCTTCTCTACGCCCAAGGTTCAGATAATGAACAAAATATTCAATTTTTCCATCAAATACAACAATTATGTCAACACAGAAATTTTATAATTTAATCGCATGTCTTTTATAACTTAAAACTCAGATTCCTTGCCCTTTAATGCATAGTACATCCCCCCCCAAAAAACAGAAGACAAAGTATAGGTCTAACGAAGAACCATTGTTCGCTATGTTTGGGCCTATTTCTTGTGAAAGAAAACAAGCACATCCTTGGCCAAGACATCAACAGTCTGTTAACCACTTACCCCGCAGCGTAAAACAGTCTCTGCAGGCACGGCGATGGCAGGAATAGCAACGTACTGTTTGGCAAGGACAACAAGTCTCTTGAAACAGCTTTCCTGCCTTTGTCACTGATGAAGTGCATTGTGTTTGGGAATAATGCCTCACTTAAGTCAACTTTCTGTAACGTTTAGCTCTGTCTCTGTAGCACATTAGCTCTTCACAAAAGGAGTGCCAATAAATCGCAGCAGTGCTTTACAGTCGGGGCTCTAGAGCATTCCTCGAAGGAGCTTCCTAAACATCTGCACCATCAACACCACCAGTCAAATCCATTTACACAGACTATATTTAGATAAGTGTGTTTACTGACACAAAACATTGTTTTTCCTCCGCTCAATTTTAGTTGTGTAAACTACAAAAAAAGAAGACAGACAGAAGCTGATCAATGATTAGTCTGACTTTAAAAATTTGTCTCATTTCAAAACTTTTTCACCCTGGATTCTTTTGGAGTTTTGCAGGGCAGGGACATCACACACCAATTTGTTCCACACGTCAATGTTCCTCAAAAAATGTATGGTGTTAGATTAGTGCAAGCAACACCAGAACCCATTTTTAGCAGGCTTTAACAACTGGCGAGACAAGAACAGATGAGACACAGTATGAGGGGCATGACACAGTGGAGTCAGAAGTAGCGCCTTAATAAACTCCCATCTGATGTCCCAACCTCAAAATCCTGCACCTTGTTAAAATTTCCCGGCTGAGCCCACAGAAAAGGAGCCTATGTTTCATTTTATAGTTTTCTATAACTCAATTATTGCATCGCCTCACGGCAGCAGTATGACAGAATATCATGCAGGACAGCAATACAACAGGCCCAGATATTCTGAACAGAATTCATATTTCACAGTGTGACAGTTTAGCAGCAGATTTACATGAACCTTTACAGGAACAGACAGAGTGAACTTGCTGTGCTCTCTGAATATTTTCATTTTTCTGGCTGTTTCAAACTGGCTAATGTCAGAACATTACAACTTAACTTGGATTTGACCGACTCTTTGAAATAACAAATGGCATAAATCTTTCTAATTGAGCATTTTCTAAAGCATTTAACTGGACCACCAGCCCTCAGCAGTCTTTCCTTGTTAGTGTGCCAATTCAAATTTAATAAATAGTCCACTTTTTAACTATGCTGTATTCATTTTAGAGCACATTTATCCTACGAGTCATAATACAAACAATTTGAAAATGAAATGTATTATGTTTCATGTAATGATAAATAATGTACATAGGCCTATTAAAGTTCCCATGAAGTCAAAATTCATGTTTATGCATTTTTATCACATATTTTTTTGGCTTAACATCACACCTATATGTCAGTATCTGGCTCAACATTGGCAAAAAAAAACCCTCATTCTTTAAGTATTCTCGGGTATTCTTAATGTTTGCAGTATTTTAGAGTTTGTCATTTCCGAGAAAACATATAAAAAAGTTGATGACTCATCCTGCACACGCAGCATATATAAATGCTTTCTTGCTTTTGTTTTCTTATGATGCTGCCAGAGTAGAGAGTGTGCCTATGACTGTACAAAAACACAACTTTGCAACTTTATTTACTGATTTGGCTGAAACTGAATCATATTTTGCAGAGAATAATTTCATTTCATTTTCATCCTGCAGCTGCTCGGCTTCAACTCTTTGTGATTTAGAGGGTTTCTTGATAGATAGACAGCTAACTGTCCATGACTTTTCGTTACACGCTACTAAACACTAACTGCTGCCACCCATCCGTAAATGTAAGCTGCTCTTAGTGGGCAAGAGAATCAGGTTCTGCAGCTTCCCACGACTGCATCAGGACCAAAGAAAGCCTCTGAGACTGACAGTGAATACAGTAACAAGATTGTGAATGGAGTTTCCTGATGGAAAATTAGCTTTATTTGCTGCTTAAGCAGTTAACTGCTAACTGTTCCCTGTCATCAAACTGGTTTCCATTGGTTTTGGAAGCTGTGTTTGGTCCCAGCCGTGTTCACTGGGAGCTCCCAGTCAGTGTTGAGATCACACAGATTAAAATGCACTAGTTCACAGTTTTGAATTTTGAGCCGAGTTTTAAAGCTTTTGAATAGAACCTCCTCCTACGAGGGATGCTGGAGTCTTTATAACGTCATACAAAGAGGTACAAGATAATCATGGTTTAATATGAAGTCCCAGGATTACTCATATCTATAGTTATTAACAACTATTTACAACAATTTGAGAACTTTTTATATGTGAACACTGACATTCTGTTGAAATTTCCAACTAGGAACTTGAAATTCAGAATTTCCAGTGCAAATTGAATGCACCATAATACATGAGAACTGCAGGGAGATGAAGAGGGAGATGAGACAGTAGAAGAACGAATGTAACATGGAGCTGTAAGTCTGTGTCTCGCTACAACACAATCTTCACTCCCCAGGATTGTTCATACACTTCATGCTGCATGATCAACCAAAGTTTTTATACCACACCAACATTTCGGTCTCTCATTCTGTTATGATCACACTTTTTTTTTTTTTTTATCGGCTGACAATGTGAGTGCTGTTATCTCCCTCAGGAGTGAACATCACTCATGTGCAAACTGATCTGTTCAGTTCACTGTTCACAAAAAAATCTGAGCACATTCAATGTACGCCACTCTTTTGGCACGTTCATGTACAACACTGCTCCCAGTCAGCTAATAGGATCTCTCTCCTAAATACATCCACGGACCGCTATAGCTGCAATGGCGAGAAAGGGGGGAGGGGGCTAATGCACATTCAAGACTTTTATCTACTGTAAAGGCCAATCAATATCTGCAACAAGTCCCATAGCAGGAAATGCATATATGCTTAAGCAATAAGCACTCTGCTAGCCATTACATGGGAACTTTAATTGTGCTTGCGGAAGCCTCTGGTCTTTGATGGGAGCCAAGTGGCCTAGCACAATTATCCTAAACAATAAAACATTCAAATTGGCATGATACGATCTTATTCTTTGTCTTTATCAATTAATGTGCCCATTTAGACAAGGAAATACTGCTCATTTTCTCTGACTAATTGCTTTGACCAGGCTTGTACCTACTATGCCATTATAATAGGATTTTAAAAGGAGCCATTTTCTAAGGGATTATAGCGCTGGTTGGTATAACTCACTGCCTTCCTTAAGTCAGCTTCATTTAAGAAGGTCACAATACCTTGGAAGGGCTGTGTCCTGGGGAATAAATGCTTTTTTAATGTCTTCACATTGGGGATTTTAATTCATCCCCTGGTGAAAGTGGTTGTACAAAATGGCTCTGGAAATATTCACAAGCACCGTGACTCCAATTTCTCCAACACTGTTGCACAACATTTTTATCAGACTTGATGATTCATAACATACAACTTGATGTCTCCATAAGCTTTATGGAGGATTACAAGGAATTGCACCATTGAAAAGGGTGATGGGGGTCAACATTGTAATTACCAATGAAATCAAAGTTCTCTGTGAAGTTTACTTATGATTAAAGTGACTATACAGGCACACTTGTTAAAACGACACACCATCCAAGGTTGGCCTGAGAGCAGGCAATAATCTTGTCAAAGAAATCCAATTAAAAGCACCTGGATCCTGAGGAAACAGGGGAGACTGGTACCTTTTAAAAAGCTATTTCTAAGAGCCGCAGGGTACTGGGGGCAACCGGGGCTCTGCTTCTAATAGTCTGGAGGTGCCGGGGTTCCCTTTTCTGACAAACGATACACTCAAACGAGTATAAACGAACATGCAAGCTCACCAATACACACCAGCTTTAGAACTCAAAGTACAAATGTTTTTGGCCTCAATCTTGATCCGTGTCATTTGAAATTGGACATCTGCTGCACCAAGTTTGATCCAATATTCATAGTTACCTAAATGTTGATTAAATATTTGTCCAACACATTTAAATAACAGATGTAGCCGTTTAAATTATCTTTCACAAGGTTCTTGATCCAAATACTGAAGGTCCTGACTCAAAAATGATAAGGCTTCAATTATTAATAACACTTTTACACCTAGTTGTCACAAGCTATTCAAAAGCTGTTTTCTTGTGTTTGCGTGGGTTTTGATGGTATCAGGGCTCAACAATAAAAATTGCCTGCTTGCCTGGGGCAAGTAAATTCCCATGTCCGGCTAGTAAATCAGGCAACTCACTTGCCTGACCAGTGATAAAAAATTGATTCATTGTTGAAATAATTTTTCATGCAGAATGGTAGAAATACTATTTTCAACCTCTCAAATATGTTCATCATATTAGTCATTATATTTATAATTATTATAATCATCATATTAAATTGATTATATTTGGGTTTTAGACCGATAAAAATAAGACATTTCAAAATATCACCTTGGAATTTGAAAAACAGAGATGGATTTCTGTCACTTTTTGTAACTTTTTATAGACACTGCTGCCCCACATTTAACATGGCAATTAACTTTAGTCTTTATTGTTATTTGATAACCCATAATAAATAAAACAATTTGTATAGGGGCAAGTAAAAATTTACTTTGGGCAAGTAGATTTCTGACCCAGCAATTAAAGGAAAAAAACCCTGGGTGTGGTTGCACAACTGCTACCACACCACAGTGGACACTATTGAATTATCCCATACACTGCCACCTACTGGTCAGTCAATGTAAGCACAATACAAATTTCATTCAAATTATCCTTCTCTCTAATCAGATCTGTTCTACTGCCCTAATACCAATTCACTAAAATATGCCCAGATCCGCACCAACACTGATCCTTCTGATTGGCTCAGGACATCCCTATCCAAAACCTCAAACAGTCAATCAACCTGCAAAATGTATAAGCCACCCATACCACCAATGTTGTGACTGTCCTTCATCTTCAACACGCAGCATTACACAGTATAACAATAGGTTTTGTTATGGACAATCTCAGTTGCACCACAATTATACAGCGTGAATATCCATTGTTCAATGCTGAGCTAATTAGAGGGATTAGCCCAGTTTTACACATAATAAAAAATGACAAACGCAGCAGGATAGAACCATGAAGAACGTCTGCAATGTAAACTCCACACAATTGTCCACAATGTAACAGCATTGGATGAACTGTAACTTGTTTGATTCTGGTAGTTAAATCATATTATCCCACTTATTATTACAACAGCTCATTTAAGTCTAAATTGCAAACAAAAAACAAAAAACAAAAAACACAACAACACAGCCTGTAAATTTATATAATTTATTGTGTGTGCCTAAAATCTCAGTAGATGGATATCTGTAGTTATCAGTTTGTGTCATGGATATTTTACCATTTTGGTGCAACATTAATCTTTATGATGGTGAAGTTAGACAGTCTGGTGTTGCACAAACTTCAGGAAAATCATTAGGCTTGACAACCAGGAAGACAAGAAATTGCTGCACCATATCTGGCTGTAGGGCTCCATCCTCATAGACAGCAGCAACAGAAGATCTGTTCTTACTTTCTAAGGTCGTTCATTGGATATAACCAAGTGCGTAATTTAGTTGTGATGTTGTTTCTCCAATTTGACTATGGTAGATTGATATCTATGAATTTACTGGTACCTGAAACTGACTGTTGAATAATTGATTATTACTTATCTCTGTCTTTCTGCCCAAAAAATGCACTTCAGAGCAGCATTTTTCCTCCTCTCTGTGACTGTCTAATATTATTTCTCACAATGTTTCAAATTTTCATGGCAGAGTATTAGGTTAAGCTTCAAACCTGCAATAATCACACCCCAGGTAAACCTGATAGACTGTAATATTGCATAACTCTGGGCATGAATTTAAAAATATATTTAATGTGGAAGCTTTCAGCTGTTTCATCTGCACAGAACTACCGAGCATTGGACATGAAACAGTAACCAATAGCACTTATCATTCTAGTTCACGGCTCTTTTATACCCAAACGTGACGGACTCTCCTTTGACACTCACTACCAATCAAAAGAAGGAGAAACAGAGCAAAAGAAAGATAAAATAAAGAGTGGAGGAGACCAATCACCCCTGCTTGAAGGCTTTTCAAAGTAATTGAAGCTGAAATACAATCACGATGCAGCGGGGTGTCAGGGTGTCACAGGAGGCAGCTAATTGGGGGCAACCCCTTGTACACCACGCAGTGATTAAGAGGGAGATGGCATTAGAGGATTGGAACAAGTTTAATTGGGTGTGTTGAATAACTTGATAACTTTTGAGGTTTCCGTTCATTCGTGTGATCTCTACATTTCTGGTTATCTACCAAGAATAATGGGCTAATTCTTCTGATCAGCTCCAAGGAAAAGAGGAAGAGTACTCGCAGAAAGGTGATGCAACAAGGATGTCCGTAATTGGCTGCAAATCAAAGCATCTCTTTTAGATTTGCACCTGCTTTTTTAATAGAATAGGCTGTGATGTCTCACTCTTTGAAGAGAAGCCTGGTTTTCCATTTGGAACACCGAGTTGTAACTGGATTTGTGACAAATAGAATCAAAACAAAAGACGTGCTGCAAAGCGGATTGCAAATTAGCTCGCTGAACAAAAGATCTGAGGAAAATGATTAAAACTAGTTGTTGTTTACTCTGATCTTGAAAAATGCCTTCGTTTGTAATGGAGTTCAGGCTAATTATGGTTTTCGTACTATTCTAGTTGGCAGAAAAGCATGAAAGCAGGGCAGTTAATTGCACGGTAATGTACAAACGTAATGTTCGAATTTCAGAGCGCTTTGTCAGCTCGAACAGGAACATCTTATTGTCAAGCATGATTTTTTCTCTGGTGTCTAGAATTTGGTACATCAGCCTGCCTGAATTTATTCTACAGCTTGTACAGAGTATTAAGGGAAAACACTTTTTATGACGTGACAGTGTCTTCCTCCACAACACCTGGAAAGTAAAACCAATTCACAGGAAAGGGAATATTCTCACACATTTCCTAAAAGAACCGAGAGACAGACAGAAAGAGAGAGAAAGCCGGAGAGAGGATACACTGGTTTCCATAGCAATTGTCGGCACTGTCACATGGTTACCTAGGAACTAGTCCTGTGATGCCGTGCAATTTATTTGTTTATGTTTGGCAAGTCTCTAGCTGTCGCTTACATGGAACAAAGCCATGTCTTGCCACTTCATTTCTGACAGATAAAGAGCTGTCAGTAAAATTTTAAGGGTCAGAGTGTGAGAGATGTCGAACATGCAAGGAAGGAAACACTCCTGCTTCTCTTAGATAATTTGTCTGAGTACCATAATTACTTCTTAACATGGAGAAAACACTGGGTCATATGCAGGTCAGGAGGACCACACACAGGCAACATCCTCCCTGAAACTCCATTAGGTGCGGACTGATCAATGCTCAGCGGATGTAAAAGCAAGTGTATCATCATTCACGCTGAATGAAGATTAAATGCAAAAGCCGTCTCAAGTAATTTATGAATCACTCTTCAAAGCCTTAGGTGTCACCTTTGATAAAGACAAACAAATGATCCATTTGTCTGAAAGCATGATCCATTTCCTACAATTTGATTACCAGCGTTGGACAAAGATTCATTACAAGCAGCTAGATTACAATAATCACATTACTGAACTAAACCCAGAGTAATCATTGCTCAAAAACATGCTTAAATAACAAACTACATTTCAAGTGTGGGGTTGCAGATGAAAAGATATATGTGTACTATGTGTACTACTTAAAACAAATCTTATATGAGGTCTCCTGACATTGGTTATGAGAATACAATCCCTCAGATTTTAATGAATTATAACTGATATTGAAAGCAGTAACCTCAATAGAACTGAATGCAAGCAAAATACCAGGGTATTTACCTTTGGTAAACGTAAATATCTCATAGGACTTTATTTCAGAAAAATTTGCATGGTAGTCAACGACAAGAGACAAATTGTGTCACGATTTACACGTATGATGTTTATTGAGGGAACTTGTATTAAAAGAGGTGAAAATTGCTGCAGGTCTAGCCATGCTGAGAGCTGCAGCTGTGCAAAAGGAGAGTAAGTCAGTTACAGCTGGGCAATACATCCATATAATATAAATAATGCGATACAGGACTAGATAATGTCTTAGATTTTGGATATCATTATATAATAATATAGCAAAAGTGTTTCCTTTTCCTGCTTCCTGGTTTCCTTGTTGTTTCCTTAAAATCTGGAAAGCTTGTATAGTAAAATGTAACTGTGTAGTAGCATTGTTTAACCATTGTGGGGCACTGTGGGATTCTGCCCTCATTTGCATAATCATCCCATCATGCCAGGCTGAAAATTTAAATTTGCTATTTAATGTTTCAAAATGCAAATGCTACTGTTAGTCATGCGTTTGTCATGTGCTTGAAATGTGTTTGTTGAGGACATGGTGGTTTTTGGTGGTCTATGTAGGTAATTGACATTTTGTGCTGGTTTATTCTTACACCATGATTGAGGTAGCTAGTATGTTTCTTCAGTGCAGCTGTATTGCATTGCAATAATTTTGATTGTGCTATACCCCCGTAATTCATACAGAAGGTGGTAGGTTGTAATTGAAATGCCAGTTTCAGGTGCCAGTTAATTGAAAGGTCTTATTTGCAAATAAAAAAATCTGAGATATACATCTGACTGCAGATCAGTATTATAAGCCTAATACCCTGGAATGTCTTATGTCAATCTGAGGTCTGATACTGGATGGGACCAATCTCTAAAAGATGTCATCAGCCGTTACAAGTGTAAACAGTGTGACAACATGAAGTGTGCCTAAATGACAGCAAGAGTGTAAGAGAGTGTTTACAGGGTGACAAGAGGCTTTGAGCTCATCCGACTAATGAGAAGACCGACTTGATTACTCCTCCACCCCTGTGACTGCCTAAAACCCACCCATCCCTCTTCTAATCAGAGATCACTGCAATTATGGTTCTCTACGGGGTGGCAAAACATGACTGCACAAATGTTACTTTCACTTTGGAAGCAGAATCTCATCACCGGAGACTATTAAGCACAAGCTCTTTCATTATGCAGCAATCATCATCAAGTCACAAAAACAGTCAGACTTTCAACTTCAAACACCAAATTGTTTCACATCTTTAAAACATATGTGTTAACTGTTTTTCACTTGGCTAGGAAACAAAATGACTTATGTATACAGATTTTAAAAAGAAACACCTGTATGCTCATTTACTTCACAGTCAACTTTCTCCTGATGTGCACCAGGCTTAGCCTGTGTCAGAGTGCCCTCTGCTGTTCTGGCAAGTGCATTGCACCCTGACCAGGATACTGTAACAATCTTCTTAAGCTTTTGTTTTGTTTTTCACCATTTTATGACATTTATGACTAAACACCTAAGCAACTAGTTGACAAAAGAATCAACAGATTAATCAACAATTAAAATAATTGCTTGTTGCTGCCCAAATTATAATAAAGGGAAATGTTCTCTATGG
The DNA here is from genome assembly GCA_027495735.1 of Lutjanus campechanus. Classification (NCBI taxonomy): domain Eukaryota; kingdom Metazoa; phylum Chordata; class Actinopteri; order Lutjaniformes; family Lutjanidae; genus Lutjanus; species Lutjanus campechanus. Next base: position 2,962 of record JAJHUR010075141.1, on the reverse strand, counting down.
AAACCCAGAGAGTAATAATCAATAATCAAGGTAATAATCAAGCATAACAAATGATCACCACAAAAAGATAAAGATTTAATATATAGAAATAGAAATACTCAATTTCTACTGCATATTAAAAGAAGCGTGGATAGGAAAAAAAATTATAACATTTTCTTTGTCACACATTTCTTCTTTATTATTTTGCTATAAAGCATATATCAAGCTCCTCAAACAATTCTTTGGATATAATGTGTCAGAGATACAACTGTTGGATATTTCTATTAAGCTCAGGCTTTATACTTCAGTATGATTGACTTTTTAACACATTATCAGTCTCCTTAGAGACCGTCAAAAATTGCCAAAGCCGACTATTTCAAGTCGTCCAGGCGGGGTATTGGGTTAAGTTTTCAACTAGCAATAATCGCGCCTCGGATAAACCTCATAGGCTACGATACTGCCACTGCAAAAGGATACAGTGAAGAGGCTACAGAGAGGGGTTGTCTGAGACCTACACACCCCCCTGTCAGGGTTTTAACATGCATATTGTAAAAGGACTGTAACGGGAATCAGTGATATAAATATATTATTTAAATTAGAACTGTATAGTTAAGGAGCAGAACTTAAACTGTAATTTAACTGGTTAACTGCTACTATTGTTTCTGTAAAGCAATCGCAAATTAATCAACAATGAAAATAATCGGCAGCTGCAGCCCTAATCACGCTAAAGGGAAACGTTCCCTCTGGAGACCTGAGGTAATGATCAAGCACGATAGGTGAGCACCACGAATAGATAAATATTTCATTTATAAATGTAGAAATTCTGTGTCTACATTAGAAAAAATAAAACGTTTGTATTAATCACACTCTAATTTCAACAGTGTGTTAGATTTTATGGACTATTAGGCTACTTTGTTTTCCTGAAGCATACTAAATAAATGAAGTTTTAAATATCAAGTAACTCATACACATCTCAGGACAGAATAGTAAGTGTTCCCTATACTATAAACTTTTCAGTATTTATAAACTTTATTTTTATGAATATTCTTTCTTTCAACACGATATCAGTCTCCTTAGAGACCGTCAAAAATTGCCATAGCCGACTATATTTCAAGTCGTCCAGGCGGGGTATTGGGTTAAGTTTTCAACTAGCAATAATCGCGCCTCGGATAAACCTCATAGGCTACGATACTGCCACTGCGCAAAGCTAACGAGAACAATGAAACGACGGGGAGGTGTCTCCTGTCCCAACACATCTGTGTCACGGTTTTATCCGCGGGTGTGTATCCAAGTATGCGACTTAATATAGCCTGTAATATATCGCTATAACAGTGTAAGAAAAACTATTTCATTTTAAGAGAGGAGCGAATGGTGCTTTATAAATGTATTCCCATAAACGGGAACACTATAGAGAAAGGAAAAGATTGTAAAGATTGAAACGTAAAAGTGTCCTGAAATGTAATCCTGTAACCACGCGATCGTTATTATGTTATTACTATGTAACATCTTTGCATGTAAACTTTTTGGTCGAAACTTGTGCTTGAATAAGTCGTGCACTAACAGTTCAACATGAAAACTCACTCATACAGTTTAACAGATAAACATTTGAAAGAAGTTATAAGCGGAAATGACGTACCCTCGTGTGCGTCTTTGTTTAAGGCTCCCCAAACTCCGTCACACTAGAAATATTAATACGTTTTTTAACTTGTTAGATGTCAATCCCATTTTTGACAGTGGCGAAAACATGTAGTGATAAAAAAAAAAAAAAAAAAAACTATTTCATTTTAAGAGAGGAGCGAATGGTGCTTTATAAAAAGTATCCCCATAAAAGGGAACGCTACAGAGGAAAGAAAAGATTGTAATACCGAAACGTAAACGTTTCCTGAAATACAATCCTGTAACCATGCGATCGTCATGTTATTACTATGTAACATCTTTGGATGTAACTTTTTGATCGAATCTTGTGCTTAAATAAGTCGTGCGCTAACAGTTCAACATGAAAACTCACTTATACCGTTAAAAAGATATACATTTGAAAGAAGTTATAAGCGGAAATGACGTACCCTATTGTGCGTCTTTGTTTAAGGCTCCCTCAACTCCGCCACACTAGAAATATGAATACGTTTTTTAACCTATTAGATGCCAATCCCATTCTTGACAGTGGCGAAAACATGTAGTGAACAGCAAAAAATAAAAAGAAAAAAAAGGAAGAAATAAATAAAGTAACAACGAGAATAGAACAAGACTACAAAAATAACGAGTAGTTGCTATATATTCTGTCAGCACGCCATACATTAGTCACCTAATAGCAAAAAACTTGTGTAATTTAACTTGCGTTTTCCGTTGTACAAAACACAAGTCTCCTTAGAGACCGTCAAAAATTGCCATAGCCGACTATATTACAAGTCGTCCAGGCTGGGTATTGGGTTAAGTTTTCAACTAACAATAATCGCGCCTCGGGTAAACCTCATAGGCTACGATACTGCCACTGCAAAAGGATAGTACGGATGTTACGAAGGGGGTCCATCTAAGATCTACACACCCCTCTGTCAGGGTTGTAATGCATGCAATTACTGTAAAGGAAACCAGTTATATATGAATGTAACTTTAATTATAATTGTTTGTTCTCAGTTAAATTATACTTACATGGGTTTAAACTGCTACGGCGACACTAATGTTTCCGAGGGTTATGCTATAAAACTACAACTTTGCATGTTAGGTTCAGCATTATGATTGCAGTTGTAAGCAGGACTAATTATTTCCGCGTTTGAGTAATAGGCTTGGCTGGATGACACTAAAAATACTTTTATAAGAGCGCAGAAAAACAGACATAGCTATCATACTAATTCAAATGAGGCCGATAGATTAGAACCTATTCATTTTGACGTACCAAAAATTTTTTTTTTTTTTCCCACTGAAGCCTGGGTATGTTTCATATACCCCTCAAAATACACATCATAAACTATTTATAAAAGGCTATATT
>JAJHUR010075139.1:0-10790 GCA_027495735.1 Lutjanus campechanus | reverse complement strand
GACACCCCCCCCCCTCTCTCTCTCTCTCTCTCTCTCTCTCTCTCTCTCTCTCTCTCTCTCTCTCTCTCTCTCTCTCACACACACACACACACACACACACACACACACACACACACACACACACACACACACATACACATACAACTTGCCAAATATTTTTAATACAGGAGTCATTTTCATGACCTATCAATTCACCTTTGGCCATTTAGGGGGGTGTATATTATGATACTGTAGAGTTCATTAGTTAATTAGATAGAAAGGTGTATTTAATGACACATATTTCATCTCCCATATGTCAAGAGATATAAAATCTAAAACATGAGTCTTCAACAGGGGGTTTGTGACCCCTGGGGGGTCAGACGGATGGACGGACCCCTTATCTAAAACATATTGTTGCAGCCACGCGCAAATGAAACATCCATCTGAATCCATGCTCTCCAGCCCCACCACACAAAAGAAAACTAAAAACTAGAGACCATCGTGCAATGGGATCACACCAGCCCAACACCCATCAACATGTTGATGTTCCAAGCCGTAATTATTCAGTAGTCATAACTACTTAATTGCAGGAGTACTCTGTACTCATGTGTCAGACCACACTCATCTTCGAATTCAGTCTTAATTTTGTTCTCAAAATTTAATGACTGCATCTTGCATGATTGTGATGCTCTTACAAATCTGTCCACAGTCACAAATAAACTCTTGACAAAGTACTCAAAACCATTTCTGCATTAATTCCTGCAACAGTAGGTGTCTCCAGGACCACATTTTGCCAGCGATGAGTCATCATGGCAATGGAATATGAAACTCACAAGCTTCAAAGATAATATAAAGCTTCCATACTCTCCTCCACAATCATAGAAAATACTTTTATTTGTATGATTTAGTATTTAAATCATTTATTAATTTGCTAAGTGGGCTAATGTAACCTTGTAATAAATTAAAGCACAAAAGAAAACAATGCACATTTAAAAATACTCAAACAGTTGGTTGAAACTGTGGTCCTGCCTCTCACTGGACAGATGACCAATCATACTTGAGGTTGTCACAGCTGGTAATAACAACAATAAAGCAAGGAACATCAAAAACAAGGAAAAATCTTCATAAATCTAATACTAGAAATTACATGAATAGTAAAGCTAAAAGTAAAAAGAGTACATAAGAATCAAAAACAAACTGGGATATGCAAGAATAAAATCTGCTTGACAATTCAGCAATCCCTCCAGAGCTGGAACTGCTCACAACTAAAAATTAATTAATAATATGGAGGAAAAAAGTGCCCAAAAACCATCAAACATAAACCCAGTTTTGCTTTTCCAAAGTTACTGTAATGATAACTGATCAGGAAATAACTGAACTGTTTGAGAAACTTTTTGTCTTTGCAAAGTAAGAAAACATAATTTGTATTACAGACATACAGACAGACTTTTACAGACAGACAGAGATTTACAATGCAGGAGCAGTTTATTAATAATTCATTGCGTGCCATAATGTTATCATCCTCTGTTGTTTGGAGTCTGATGTGCTGCTTGTCGATGTCCAGCTGACTGTCACTTTATCAGACTGCTCTGTCAGCAGTGAGCAGCTTTGATGCTTTAAAGTCCAACTTTGTGAAATTCAATCTGCTTAATTCAGATACAAACACAAAACCGCTGTGTGTGTCAGACTGATACCTGAGGCAGATAATACACTGTGAAAAGAACACATAAAATATCTGTTGTCCATCTTCGATATGATAGATGTGTTGTGGATATTACATTTTCATTAATTATTAATTATTCATTGATTGATTGTTATGGTGGAATTGATTTGGCCACACCACCATTCTGAGAGGATGCTATGTGATAATGATTATCTAGATTTATCTAGTTTAATGCTGGATTTTTACATCTCACAGCACTGATACTGATCATTTCTCAATCTGTTAATATTAAAGGAGAAATCTGTAATTTATTTACTGTAGCAAATCATAAAATGAAAATGTCATCAGAGATCAAGGAAACACGCTAAGTTAAAAACTCGCTTCTCTGACAACCGCAATACAGCTGCAGTTTCTTCCTTTGAAATGTATATTTCTGACCAGAATATGTGTTTTTGTTTTTCTGTTTCACGTTAATTAGAGTTCAAATTCATGCTGAATGTTTGCCGAATGAGTCAGTGTCTGTTTATGAGTATTATTTGTTGTTATTTCAGAGCAAGGGGCTTTTTACATTGACAGACAACTGACAGTTTTTAACAGCTGATCAACATACAGTGGAGTCTCCTGCAGTGTTCCTGCAACCTGCAGAGCTCCCCGAGTCGGTAGAGGAGAGGAACTCGCTCATTTTTGCACGCACAATTTGCTACATTTGCTCCTTTAAGGTGGCGCAGTATGGTTATTGGAGTGAGGATGGGGGCTGAACATTATTTCACTGTCTTAAAAAAGCAAAAAGCAAGAATGTAAGATTGTGTGCTCCAACTTTAAACTCAATATGTTAATGGCACAATAATTTTCACATAGTCGTCAAACTGCACAACAGAAACTGCCCTCACTTTGTATGACATATTTACATGTTTTGACACACTTTATTGCAGTACTCCTTACTGTTAAAGGACCAGTGTGCATGATTTAATGGAAGGAAGTGGTGAGTTTGCAGATTGCAAACATTGAAAGGAGAATCTAGTAAACCAAAACATATCTAGAGCCAGCGTCAAATTGTATTTTTTACTTTTACTTGAGTTATTTTTATGGGCGTAGTTGTACTTTTACTTTTACACCACTGGTAATGGTGGATAATATTGTAAGTCAATGCATTCATTATACATATGCAAAATAGAGAATACTGCAAATATATTTGCAAATATAACATTTCTGTCCTAATCTGGAAGGAAAAGCAGAGCATTAATGTGTGTGAAGCATTTTAACTCCTTTCCAACCTTCCTCCGCCCCGAGCCGCCAGAGGATTACGGCCCAAAATCCCTCGTCATTGTTTTTGATGTGGTATCACACTGGCTCAGAGAGACAGAGAAACAGACTCAGCCTCAGATGTTGTGGGACCCGGAGGTTTCACCACTATACATCCCAGCCTGTGCAGAAGCAGAGCCCCACTGTGACTGACACAAAGATGTGAACACTGTATGTGTGTGTGAGAGAGGCTGCTGGGCATGTCCAAAGCAAATTACACAAACAAAAGGGGAATCAAGGAGGCACCAAATGAATGGCGTCTTTTTGTTTTTGCTCTTCAAAAGACAGACAGATGGTCCAACTGAACTTGAAGACCGCTGGACATTTGTTATTTAGAAATAGTGGGACTATATGTTGAAGAGGAGGTAACTGAGATAACTTGGTGGAGGTCAATCACAGGTCAGACATCAACAATCAGCTTGAGGATACATTAGCACCTACTAGCATAAGACATCCAAATCTATGACATAACTCTTGGAGGTCAAATTGCATATAAGGGCCATGTTTTGACAAGGAAGAACAGTGTGTGCAATAATTAAAAAAAACAAAACAAAAAAAACATCTGTTTCTGCTGCAGTGATACTTTTTTAAAGCTGTTCATCATGGATATTACTGTATTAAAAGAATGCAAGGATAAATCTTTCTAACTTTTCTGATGGTTTTTGTTCAAGGCCAAAGGTTGCAGGATTTGTTTTTTCATCTTTTCTACTTCTTTAATCCTCTCACAAACCCTTAAATTTATCTTGTGAGTTTCAGGAGGGGGATCTGACCTCTAATATCGGCTGGGAACCACTGGACTATCAGTATAGGAGTTCAAACTAGCTCCACCCTGACCAGCTACATCTTTAAAATTCACATTGTTACATCACTATTAATAACCTAATGATATCATAGCAGTCACAGGGGCCATGTTTCTGCAGAACTTTTACTTCCGATACTTTCAAAAAGTGGCCTACTGTGTTCTTATTTCACACATTCTTCTTTCAGAAAAACTTATAGTTATCACCCACCACCATAATGTTTTTAGCCACAAAATTCTCTATATGTTTCTTTCCTCATGCCCAACAACTGAGCTATCAAGGTACCCCAAGGTATCAGTTTTAAACCAAGATGGTTTCATAAAAACTCCTTGTAGTACTTGTACTGTAAGTAGAACTTTAATGGAGGACATCTTCTTGTAATGGAGTATTTGTAGATCGTTGTACTCGAGCTTTTACTGAAATGACTTGAGTACTTCCACCACTACTGATTTCCTCAGCAAATCAATCATAAATGTGTCCATTCTGCAATATTTCTGTCCTCTTGTTCAGCTGGTTTCATGTTTCATGAAATTGTTTTCCTTGCTCTCCATATTGTTTCTGATTCCACGCCAGCCTGAGCGACCGTCCTGCTGGTTTAGTTCAGGGTTCAAGCGGTCGTCACACTCCTCAACACAATGGGGCTGTCTGTTTACTTGTACAATAGTGCATTTCTTGTGGAGCTAAAATCCCCCTCCAAAAAAAAACCTGACACCCAGCCTCTGCCATGCTGTTTCTCCAGTTTGAACACACTGGTTGCTGCACTGCTCCAGTCTTTGGGCCTCGACAAGAGTCTTAAAGGAAGGAGACAAGCTTTTTTTCTCTCACATGAATAATGATGTAACAAAGTGTGGAGAAGTGAAGGCCCTCCAGGCTAAAGCTCTCACTCAATATGAATTCTCCTTGCGGCCAAACCGTTGAACGTTGGGCTTTTTGTATCGTTGCCATGACAACCTCTCGCCTAATGGCACGGCCGGGCCCATTGTGTCGCTCATTGTCTGTTTGAGGCCTTCGCTCACAGCTGCAGGCATGTGCAATTTGGGGTCCAATTTTTGACAGATTGCTTGCTGAACGAGGCGGCATGGAGCCTCAGAAAGGTTAATTCTGTCAGCAGGACACATGGAGAGCGAGGGCATTTTGTAAAATGGATTAAAATACGTCTTTATGCGTGTCAGATTGTACATGCTGTTATTTAACCGTGTAGGCAGCAGGTTACTTTACTTTTAATACATTTAAACAGTGAACAAAGGCACTGATTCATTTCATGTACTCTGGATATTTTGGTTAAATTTTCAAGTGAGGGATAATTTATAAGGAGTGTAAATAAGTGGTTAATGTATATGTTTTAATGTTTATAGTTCAGTAATGAGCCCTTAATAAGGATAACTTTGGGCTGTGAAAATCCATTTAACTGGCGTCTCCTCCCAATAAATTAATTATAATACTGCTGTGATACTACAACCTACTTACAAATGTTAGTGATCTATAAAGATTTTATAAATGATTTATTCACATTAATAAAAGTTATTAAAACTTTTAAACCTGCCTATAGAAAGTGCAAAAAATTTGACCCAAACTAATTACAATGGTCCATTTTTAGTTAAGAGAATTAGACATTTAATTTGCAATTTGCTTGTGTGATTATAGTGGAGGATTTAGTAGCTAAAGAGCCAGAATTTTTCCCTGGTCGAGACCAAAAACAAAGCCAAAAGCAAGTGAAAATTGGGCTCACATTCAACTGATGGCCAGAAAAAAGTCTTTTAATGAATGATGATGTTTTGAAACTGCTGGATGTGTAAATAAGCAACTGTTTGCTAACAAGTTCATCATAACAAACTTACATACAAAGTGATGGTATGTCAATGCTGTATTCTCAGTTTGTTCCTGCTGCACCCAAGTGGCCATAAAATCAGTTATTGCAATTAAGGATGATTAGCTAGCTAGAAGTTGGAGCTGTGTCAGCCAGCACTAATGCACTGTGTTTGGAAATGAAAAAAAATCATAGAAATAGCGTGTGCTGGGGTGTCATATAACTCCACAAGGAAACAATTAAACATAAACACTGCAAAACCTTCCACCTGTCTCTCTGCTGTCTGTATCACTCCGCTAAGGCCCTCCCACCAAACCCACAAGCTTGAATGGCAGGCAGGTTTTCATGTGAAACCCCTCTCCACTTTCCAAAGTGTGAAACTCGCTGAGACTCTGGCCCCTCTCACCACGACTCATCTTCTCAAAGACGCCCCTTCAGCACTTTGCAGCCTCAGAGCAGAGCGCCCTAGTTTCAGAGGCAGCTGTGACGCCGTTTAACACAGAACAATGCTAGTACACCAAACACATACGTAAACACACACACCACCCTCAAAAATTATTCCGCACTGTTGGTCACCTTGCCTCTTCGCCATTCATCAAAAGGAGTGCCATGACATTGGACATAATGAGCCTGAAGCTACATGAGGAGAAGACGTGTAGGCACGTGTAGCTACCTTGTAGGCAAAGGTGTTAGTAGAAACTGCAGGATTTTACGTCAGTGAATCAGGCTTTCACCATCTGAGGATATGTGCATTTATAGAACAGCCACTTGACTGTCATCTGACTGTCCAAAGTCTCCCATTACTGGCTAGATTTTCTAAAGCTTAAACACTCACAGCCAAGAAGAGGTGCAGGAGTGTAGTTTTCCCTCAGATCACTTGAATAAAATTATGTTCAAAAGGTTATTGTGAAATTTGTGCCTAATGTTGCCAAAAATAAACTGCCCACCACAGCTCTAAGGCACATACCACTGCGACTGCAATGTTTCTGGATCGATTCTGGGGACCTCTGTTGCATGTGTTACCCCTCTGTCTATTCCTGGAAATCTATCTGGGAGACTCTGTCCCTTAATTCTATTGCATAGCAAATTCATTCAATTCAATTATATTCATTGAAAGGAAAACAAACATGACCCTACCTTTATGTCTCTACAAGATGAGGTTGATCCAAAGAGTCAAGCCTATCCAAAAAGGCCAAGACAAGAAGTAGATCAGAATATCAACATGTCAAAAACACTGGAACAAGCCGGAGCTGTTGGGACACAGTGGCAGTAAAGCAATGCTGACACTCAAAGCAATGTTGACACCGTGGGGCAGTGACCAGAGTAACCAGGTACCTGAATGTGGGGCTAATGTGGTGGTGAGGAGCAGGTGTGCAGGGAGGAACAGACTCAGGTGACTGGCTTAACTGAAAAAATCTATGAGGGCAACTAGCGGACAGGTGAGGAATTAAAGGCAGACGTTAGAGGCTGTGAGGCTGAAAGTCAACAAGCTTCTCCTTTTTTCTGACCTGAATATCGTCTTCTTTGTGTTTGGTGTGGAGGTGATGATTTTTTTTTCCAAAGGTGAACATCTTTTGTGGTATTTTGCTCTAAATGTTTGCAGTGACAAAACTTCCTCACAGATATTTTAGTGTCAGGAATGCAGAACCGTAGTAAGACTGCAGACTCTCTTCTCAGTTTGTGTCTGTGATTTTAATAAGAAAGTATTTTCCTAGTCACTAAATCTCAACGGATTAAGTCGGGACTGATAAAACTGGCCTGGAAAAAGAATGTGGAAGTATAGTATGGTCTGATATTGAAGTGCAAAATGTATCATGCTTTACAGATGGAGAGAAGGCTTGCTGTACACTAAGGGTACCCTGGACTTTTTTGTTTTTGTTTTCATTTGGTTTTGTCTCCTTTTGTTTTGTTTGGTTGTTTGTATTTTGTGTTGGTTTATTGTGTCTGTGGATTGTCTTTTTTTTAAATTTCTGCTCTGCAAAAACTTCGATAAATATATGTTTGAAATTAAGGTATATTTCTAAATAAAAAATCCTGCTTTCTGCTGCTTTTAAACAAACAAATCTACACACAGTGACCACAGATTGCTCTGATACCCACTGGACTTCAGCCCTGCACAGTGATCAGATGTAACTGTCAGCTGATTCCTCAGACAGCAGCTGCAAACTCCACACAACAACAACAAGGCAGGAGAGGAAACGAGAGGCTCGTCTCATCTGTTTAGTCAAACACACAAAGATTTGGGAACATGGGGGGAAACTGCTCTAAACAATCTGACAGCGACGCCCAGACCGCCGCCGCTGCATTATTCATCAGAGCCGGAGAGGAAAACATCGCTCTTTTTATCTTTTTCAATCACAGTCAAATGTCAGAGCAAATATTCAAAAGCAGCTTCATTTATACAGGTGGTTCAATGCCAAGGAGGGTTAGACACTCACAGTTTGAGTCAGTAAACTTCAAAAGCTCATCTGAACTATCTGTCACCCCTGGTTTGGCATGAGAAAAAACAAATTCATATTGATTATTCTGTCAGACTTTTTCCTCCCAATGAAATTAGATTTAGTTTGCAACAAGCGTCCTGCAGTTCTGATTTATTCATGGATCAGCATTTTTAGTTTTCAAACTGTTGCCTCAAAGCAGTAAAGACAATGCAGTGACCCATTAGAAAGTTTTATTGGTGTGAAACTTTGTCACTACTCCGTGTGACTTTCGGCCTGCCAAAGACACAATAATCAGTTTGATCAGCTGCAGATATCTGTCACTGAAAGTCCTGACGAACATCCAGTAGCCATTCTGATGCCTCATTTATCTTGCTTATCATTTAATTGGATCGGTTTCAGGTGACTTTGTAAAGTAGTGTGTAATTTCAGACATGGAACAAGCTGTGAGGTGATGTGAGACGTAAATCACATAATCCTGTTGTTGTTGAAGTCTGATCTGATGCATTTTCAATTCAGATACATGATATAATGAAGAGGAGGTGATGGCATTAGACTGAAAATCCTTTTATCAGTTCGCCAGAGATAGTCATGGGATGTCAGTTCTTTATTTTCAACCCTTTATTCAACCAGCACTTATTGTTACATATAAAATACCCTTTGAACTTTTATAAAATAACTGAAGTAGGTAGCATGTGATCAGATGTAAAGCCACACAAAAGAAGATAAAGATAATCATTTTTTCCATTTTTGATTTTGGTATTTAAGGTCCAGAATGTAAGATTTAGGGGGATCTATTGGCAGATTTATTTGTAGATAGATTTATTTATTTTCATAGTCGATTAATCTGTCGATTATTTCTCAATAAATCAGTTAATGATTTGGTCTATAAAATGTCAGAAAATGGTGAAGAATGTTGATCAATGTTCCTCAAAACCCAAGATGATGTCTTCAAAGTCTTATTTTGTACACAACCCAAAGATCGTTGCAGCTCTAGTCACATAAAGTGCAGATATGGCAAAAATAGACCCCAAAATTCTTCCGGTTTAAGTTGACATTTAGAATAACTAGATTGCAGTTTCTCTGTGTAAGCAACCAAAAAATACCAATATCTAAAGTACAGTGGATTTGATGTCTTCCAGCCTTGGAGAATACATTTTTTTGTTAGTACCGTGCTCATGGGCAGAGTTAAATGAATGTGTGATGGAGGAGCCCACTGAACAACTGAAGAGAGCCAAAAAACAAAACAAAAAAGAACCTAAAAACACAAATCTGATCTCCTGTCTGAATGTCCTGTGTTTGTTTGAGCCATCCATCCAACCCAACTCCTCCAGACTTCTCCCTCTTTATACTTCACCGACAGCTCGGGGCGTCTCATACAGCCATGGATTGGTTTACATTCGAATCACTTGAGAGCCTGGCGAATCTCTTTCAGCTGCTCACAGGTACTGTGCACATCCATGTGGCACAAATAGAACATAATACTGATAAACACGTTGTCACTGGTGTATAATCATAATCACCTCAAATAAGAATCATTGTGTTTGTGTTTGTGTTGTCTTAGAATGAGCTGTTCATCTCTATCTGTAGACTATAGACTGACATCTATAGACTGCATGGTCCTCCTCTATGGAGGCTGCCATGTTTGCACCACTATGTTTCTCCACTAGCTCCTGTAGCACCCCTGGTCAGCCTTGGGGTGCCAGGAGTCAAACTTTCAGAATTCTGCAGCACAATACACATATATCTTTGACATAACGTCAGAACTATTATTTCTTTACATTCTGTTGAAAATGTTAGTTGTTGTTTTTTTGTTTAGAGGCCTGTGTCCACATGACATTTTTTTCTCCACCCTTTCGTCTGGCCACTTAGAGAGTTTCAAGTTGAAAATCTTTGAACATTTCAAAAAGGTGCTGGCGTCATCACTATTACTCCTTTTTTTATTGTAAAGAGTTTATAGGAAGTGGCGTGTGGTTAACCAGCGTTTTATGGCCACTTGACTCGGAACAAGCTCATGTTAATAGTGCAGTCATGTGGTGTCGAAATAATCAGAAAAAATATTTCCCAACTGGGAAAATTCACATGAACGTCCCTTCAGGTCAGAGCAACAACTCAGAAGGTCAGCGAAAATCTTGTTACACAAGTTGTTGTCTGTTACATGCAGACAAGAGTAAATGTTTTTTAATCACTTACATATTGCATTTCATTTTTGGTCACATGTAATTTATGATATAGTATTAGGTTGTAACTGTTAGTTGTTGTCCTTATAGTGACCCAGATAAATTAGAAACATTATTTATTAGCATTAACTTGATAACAAAAGTCTCTTACTGTATCCCTACCCATTGTAACATCTGTGTTGTTTCCACTTCATGACTTAAAAGCACATGAACACACCAAAGTCAGAATAATAACCTCCCATCCGAGAAGCATGTGAATGCACTCTATGACACACCTTCAAAAGGGCTGCCCAGATGCAGATCAGCACTGGGCTGACGTACCGAGTCAAACTGAGGCAGACAATGTTAACAAATAGATATAAATAGATAATAAAAACCAAAGAGGCGATACTAGACTGTGCAACAATGGCAGTCATACTAAATTTCAAGATACTGTTGTCATCGAAACAAAACCCAGCTTTTACTTTTTAACAGTGCAGAAGCTGTGCGATGTGGACACAGGTACTAATTAAAAGTCTTATATATTTATTGGGGAGGGAAATGGAAAAAGTCAAGATGAAAAAAATCAACTTTTGGCCAGAAGAAATACACTTAATCTTAAAAGTATAAACACTTTCAGCT